>APFE030611423.1:70976-102364 GCA_000404065.3 Pinus taeda | reverse complement strand
AGACACGTCATTCAGCAGTTATATCAAAGCGCTCAACCGACTCCGTGAGCTCCAAAGGTCAAAATTGTTCTGACAGGAGTTAAGAGCCTTTAAAGTTCATTAAAGATTGTAATAACTTTTCATATGCAATCTCTGTACGAGTTAATGAAGATATTTTCCCTCTCAGATGACTCAATGCCTGAGATATTTTGTAATAAACTTCTATATATTCCCCCTCGCATTTGTTAGCAGGGGTTGGACATTGGATGTAAGAAATCTTTTGATATCTATTCTTCTCCTCTTCTACTGTAAATCTTTTGAGAATTAATACAAAGGATGATGGAATTTCCGAAGCTCTGTGTCTCTTGATGTCTTGCTGGTGTATAGCTGAATGTTGCAGGATTCCTGCGTATCTCATGACTCAATAAGTTTTTCTTGTTACTCTTTGTTATATGTTTTTTATCTTTCATATATCATTCATGTTTCCCATGTTTTAAATATCTAATAGCAAGGAAAAAGAATAGTCTCAGGATTTAATCACAGATTACCTTTAACTCAATCTAAGCTATTATAAATGTTTTCTTCAGTTATGGTAATGAAAGTGTAATTCTTAATTGCTACCTTTCACACTATATCATCACAGTGATCTATTGTTTCAGGAATTCAAGTTTGCTCCTGAGGAATACATCCCTTTCTCACATCCCAGCTTAGTGAAGAATTCTTAACTGCTTTTCACTGGTTGTTTGCACTTCATTATCACAATCTACAATTTGTTTCACGAAATACATAAAGGCCCTGTAATTCCAGCTGCACCTAACTCAGGATTTCAAGAAACCAACAGCCACAGACTCCATTGCCCAATGGATTAATTTACCTGCAGAGAACATTTCAAAACTATCAGAAACATCCTCCCAACCAAACACAAAACAAACAAACCTTTACCTCTTAACTAGCCTAAAATCTCCACGGAACAGAGACAAACCCAACAGAGAGAGCCCTCTCTGATTACAGCTGGGCTAGAAGTTGTAATCCAAAGATTGGTTAGTGGTTACCCCGGCCGTATTCCCTTGGGAGTCATAGGGAACAACCTGGGTGTTAAGAACCAGTACCTCTTTATTTTTATCAAGCTTGAGGAGGATAACATATGCTTGTTCTATAATTTTCCCTTCGGGCAAACCTGTCACTATGTTTTAATGAGCCTAGCGACAGTGAAACTTGTTCTTGTTTGCATGGACAAGTTTGTCACTATTGGTTTTAACGAGTTTAATGACAAAGATAACTCGGTCCTTTTTCAATTTTAGAGAGTCTGAAGAAGGACATAAAGGAAACTCCAGCAATCCTTTTCCATCATATAATCCCTTAAGTTTGAAAATGTATAAAACAATACGAAAGGGATGAATTTTCAATAGTTTTAACGAGCCGAACAAGACAAGTGCTCGATCTTTTTGTGTAATAATCCCTCAGGTCCGAAAATATTAAAATCTAGAGGAGGGATAACACTTCCGATAGCTTTAACGAGCCGGAGAGGCCAATTTCTCGGCAATATTTTCATATTTTATGAGTTAGATGAAAAGAGCTTAAAGGAGACTCGTTTTTTCAGGAACGAGTGATGTTTCCGGGTAGCAGTTCCAGGTAAGGTTTGGAATTTTCCAATCACGGCAGTGTCACAAGGATGGCTAACAGAATCACTCATCGCAACTATTCCTCAAAAGGGTAAACAATCAAATGGAGGCGTATGATCAACTAAAACAGAGTGGAGGTGATTATGGGAACACGACCAAGGCTCAAAAGCCGATAATAATGCATTCGCAATGGTTATTTATCGAAGATAGGTTCATTTTTTAATGAGCTTAAACTCTGGCGGGAACATTTGCTCATTGTTTAGGTTTAATTTTTAACGAGCTTGAACTTCACATAAAAACTGCTCATGCTAGTCGTATAATAAGGATATCTCATTGATAGGTTCAATTTTTATGGAGCTTGCACCATTCAGAACTTTGCTCCGAATCCTTTCTTTATGTAAGCTAGGAACGACCAATCCTATAAGTTTAAAGGGTTGAGAATCTACAAACTAAGAAAATAAATGGTTGCTTTTCACTTACACACAAAAAGGTTTGCATGCCCCCAAGTATAGTGAAGTAGAGTTTCTAGGTTACCCTTCAATTTGCAAACAAAACATTTGTTCTGTTGGGAAAGGCCTACCTTTTCCAGGTTACCCTTCAATTTGCAGACAAAACATTTTTCTATTAGGAAAGGCCTACCTTCTAATGGAGATATCTTATCTGGTCTAATCCCAGTTTCCTATACAGATGGGTGTCGGACCAGTCAAATCTCCTTCACAGAAACCTACCCTATACCTAGAGTTTTCCTGCCAAAGCAGACCAGGGTGCATGCCCCCTAGGTTTTAGTTATGACCTCCGAATTACTCGTGTTCTTCAGGTGGACGGACTAGAGATTGATGAGACATTCCTTGCATGAAAAGACCCTTTAGGGATGGCATTTGACTATTATCTATGTGTGAGCCAGAGAACGAAAGCTGGTCTACGAGATGGACCATTTTCCCTTCATGCGGAAAACACATTACTCGAAAGAGTGAGGAGACAATGGCTCCCATGCTATAAATATAGTCACGCCCAAGGAGTAGATTATAATATAAAGGTCCTTGGACTACCATTACATTCAAATAAATAGTTTTCCTTCTCAAAGTTATAGGCACATTTGGAAGGATCCCTAATGGTCGACTGGTTCCTTTGTCGAAGCTTGTCAGATTTCTCATCTCAGGCATAAGCGATGGCGAACCAAGTGCTTTCCAAGCAGTCGAGGAAAGGATACTCACAGAAGCCCCTTCATCTATGATAGTACCCACCATGACCATTCTGTAAGCTTGTACAATTATTCAGAATGGTACATTAGATGGTAGACGGGGTTTGCTTAGTAGATTCCAATCGAAGGAAACGATTAGGTTGCTTGGAGGTGGGACCGAATAGACAGCCGTATAGGACTCTGACGAACTTCCTTCCTATGGTAAAGGAACGAGTAGATTGCCCCCATGTTCATCAGAGTCTGTGTTTATGAAAATAATTTGAACAGTGTTGTTCTTATTCTCCTTGCTGACGATATCATCTGAGGATGGATCTTCCGGAGACACGACCGGGTCGACCACTGCCTTGACCTTTTTTCTTTCGTCTGGTGTGGACTCAGAGGGTTTATCTTCAATGATAGATGCTTCGACCAACCAGAAAGGTGTGTTAGTCAAGTTTTCAACTAGCGATGGACTCGGCAAGAGTTTCTTGTACCCAAGAGGAAGCCGTAGCGGTGAAGCAGGACAGTTATCCAAGACTCTTTTAGCTTTGTCTAGGAAGGGACAACGGTGGACAGCATGATTGCCTTCGCACAGTCTACAAGGAATTTACATTTTCCTTTCTATCTAGAGACTTCATTTTCATTAGTTGACGATGTACTTTCAACATGATAGTCAGAGGTTGACGACACCGGATTGTGCAAACGAGGAGACCAGTCCCTTAAGATCCAAGGGATACAAGGACAATCTCGATGATAGTGGTCTCCTTTGCAAATGACACCTGGAGATTTAGGTCTGGATGGTGCAGTGTGTGGATTTTCGCTAGACGATGCACAATTGCCCCTTTTCACCTTTGGCTCCTTCTTCTTCTTCTCTTTCTCCTTCCCTTTCTTCTTCTTCTTAGTTACTTGGTTTTTAGCTTTACCGACTTCACCAAGCAAAGGGGAAGGAGGGGAGGGAGAAACAAGCAAAGCAGAAGGTTGGGGGGTAACTCTAGTATCATCTAGTTTCTGACTTGATTGCTCAGGAATCGCGGGGGTTTGAACGACAGAGGTCGAGAAGAGCCATATGGGCAAGCTGATTGTCAATCCTAGGAGGGACAATGTGGCCATATGAGGTGCACCAACATCTCCCCAAGAGGAGAAAGGACTAGGATTTCCCCCAAGGGGAAATCCTTGGTTGGTGGACTCCACTTTCCTCAACCTAAGACCAACGAGGGAACAATGATGTTATTCCAACTAAAATAAATTTTAGACGCTTTGACACAAGTTGCTTTTTCAATTTTTAAGAGTCAAGAAAAAGCTAAAGATGACTCTAGTCGCCTTCGATTTTTAATGAGATTGAAGTGACAGGTGCTCAGATGGACGTTTTCCTTTAAGGAGTCTGAAAAGGAATGAAAGAGACTACTCTGGAAATATAAACAGAGGGATTACGAAACCAATCGCTAAACTGCAGAATACTTTTTATGGTATGGCAGTCAATCTTCCCGAATGCTGTGTTCAGTGCATTGCGATCGATAGGGCGGCAAACACAGCTTCCTAAGGATAAAGGATATAGCCTATTGTGGTCTCCCAATATATACTCGATGGTACGTGGGAGCACAAGTCCGTACTGGCACTTGTCATCTTAAAGAGGAGGAATCACCCAACCTACAATGAAAGTGATAGTTACCAGGCTTTACGACACCGGAATATGTCTCTAGCCTAGACTTCTAAATGTTGTGCGTTAGGTTCCAAAGCTTTTTTACGTTCATTGAATTTATTTTACAGTTGATCTTTCGTAAGAAGTTTGCCTTTCAGGTTCACCACGTGATGTTGATATACAATTCCTAAAATGCAATCTAAGATGATAAACAATCATTTAATCTTCTTTTTGCAATGAAAATCCTAGCTACTAATGAAAGAGAAATGAGTTTCTTTCAACATAGAGCAGAGAGCACACACTAGATGCACTATCCTAAATCAAAATCAACAAGCAGTCTAAATGCAAATGCACATGCATGTATTTTTTTTCAGCCTTCTTAATGTGTGAATGACAAAAAGAATGCTAAGTAAAAATCTTAATTATCTTTTCAAAGTGACAGTACTAACGATTTTCTCTTCAAAAAACGAAAGGCAATGACGACACTTTGCGATTTTGAATTGAAAACTGCTTTCAACACTTGAAAAACTACTAATCCAAATCAAATACAAGAGTAACAATGTAATCGACCATCAAGAACAATAGAATTCTTTTCTTTGACTGAAAACGACACTTGCAACACTTTTAAATCAAAATACGACTGTTCGATTAAGCTACTTCTTTGTAAAAGAGAACTGTAAACGGCACACAATACATAAAAACATTCACAATTATTTGTACAATAAAGGCCAATCATGCAAAGGAAAGGGGATTCTACAGTGGTATACTGATCACAGACAGTAAAACTCCTGAATAAAGCTGAAGAGAGTGAAGAAAAACCAAAATCTGGAGGCAAACTTAGCCTTTTCTGATCATTGCACCTATTACACAAGGAAACAGGGATGCATCTCACCTACTGCACACGGGAGGTGCGATGCATCCAGATTTCCTAGAAGAAAGGGTGTGATGGTATAGAAAAGGCTAAGTTTGCCTCCAGATTTTGGTTTTTCTTCACTCTCTTTAGCTTTATTCAGGAGTTTTGTTGTCTGTGATCAGTATACCACTGTAGAAACCCCTTTCCTTTGTATGATTTAGCCTCTATTATACAAAGAATTGTGAATGTTTTTATGTATTCGAGCACCTGTAAATTCAAAGCAACGTAACACTATCGAAGAACAGAGATCTACAACCATAAACAATATAGGACCAGATATATATTGACCACACAAATGCATATATCATCAAACATACAAGAATGTGGATGAAAACTTGAATAGTTTTATTGATAGAAAGAGTAGAAGAGAGGATTACAACCCATTGATCTAACCTAGCGTCATCCTCCCAACATGAAAGCCCTTCTCCACCTCATGAAAAGCTTATATCACCCAACACTATGATATTTCACCAAGAAACCAACAACACTTCCTTACAAAATACAATATTCCAGCCCTTGGATCTCTGGGATGAGGGATCCATATATAGATGTTTGCAGGGGTCTGAGTCAAGTTCTGGGATTTTGGTTAGTGTGCTCTCTCTGATAGTTCTTGGTTCCACTTGGAGATTCATGATCTCTTACTCATGCTTGGGCAAATTCAAAGAGGCAAGTGTCAAAGGAGAAGTTTCTGGAAGATTCCATGATCATCCACCTTGCAAATTGTCTCTGCCATTTGTCTACTCTTGCCCATCGCACCCTACAGAAGGAATTTCCAGTATGCATCGCACCTTTTTCACTGAGCAGGTGAGATGCATCGCACCCTTAGCACTGAGCAGCCTGTATGGTCCCATTTTGACCAGTTCTGAGCAGTTTACCATGGAGAACTTCTGGGAGGTGATGTAATCAGCTGACCTTGTTCCTTTAGGGCATGAAACAACACTTTTAGGGACTTAGAATCCCTTGGTTCATGGAGATATATGATTGGGGTTGCAGTGCCCAAATATGTCTATAACAATTACTATTACTTTTCTTCTAAAGGCTCACTATCTCTTTTTCCTTTCATGAAAGTACCTTATATACATTGCAATTGTATGCCTCACAGTGTCAAATTTCTTGTTTCAACTATTGTTTATATAATCTCTTATGATGACAATTGTATCCAAGGAAAATTCCTATAAATAATGGTGGTTGGACCTATTATCGATATGGGGCTCCTACTCCAAACAATGTGAGGTCTAGTTAGGAATTCATAATTAGAGACCCCTTTTGTTGGAGGACTTCAACCAACATTGTCAACACTTGGAACTAGAAGGAGGGATAAATGACAATATGAACTCGTCGAGTCTATTTTGAATCTTCCATATTGAATGGCTCATTCCCAAATCATAATCCTAGGATTATTTTCCAATATATCTAATTTCTCATTCCCCATGGAACTTATTCACAACTTGTCTCAATTAAATTTTGTTGGCGAGGGTGGAACTCCATATCTGAGAATACATCTCAATTCCTTAAGTTTTGTGATTTTATGAAGTGGATTGTGAAGATGTTTCCTATAAATTATTCACCCTCACTCTCGAAGGTCGAGTTAATTTATAGTGTCATATCATACCAACTACTTCCATTCATTCATTTGAACAAATTTTCAAGGATCTTCATCAAGCCTCTGATATGTATGATTACCAAAATGTTTATAAAAGGATTAAACAACTTATAATGAAGCCTAATGAATCAATAGATTGTTTTTACAATACATTTCTTCACTTATGCTAAGATTTTCCTGAAGAAGATGTGGATTGGGATTTCTTCAAGGAAAAGTTATAACGTTTGGCTCAAATTTCTTTGAAACATTGTGAATCTAAATCATTGTTTTATTGTGCTATCCCAAATTTTATTAATCATAAGACACCTCTAATCTAAAAGGAGTAACCTACTTTCCCTTTTGTCTCTTCTCCTCCTCCCCTTTCATTTCCTAATAAGGTAGTCTCTGGTGCTATTGTCATAATTGAGAAATCTAAAAATCAAATTGCTGATCTACCTCTTCCACCTTCTTTTGCTTTCAATGGTCAATACTTCATCTGGAAAATATTTGAATTTTCTAATAAAAACATAGAGCCTAAGGTGGAGGTTGATCCCTTGATTTTCCAAGATCACATCAATGCACATAATCTTAATTGTGAATTCATTTCAACTAAAAATATGTTTTTTAAAGGGGTACATGTCATCCTTTGTCATCTACACCTCATGGATTTTTGTACCTTGATTCACTTGACCAGTCTACTCCACCAGCAAGTTCTTCAAATATTCTTTATTCTTAGTTTGTTGGTCCAAATTGTGATCAGGTACAAGGTGGTCATATTACATAGGTAGATGAGAAGAAGGGTGAAGATGATTTTAATCTCTCTTTCCTCTTTCAAGATGTTGTTCCTTCATTCTCAAGTGATTCAGAGTCTTGCAATCTTGGTACTCAGTTAAAAAAAAAAAAAATGGTTAATTGAACTAAAGCCTTTGACAACCATCATTTTGATTACAATGACTCCGTTGCTATATATGATGATGAATGCCTATGTACATTGACTAATATCTTGATTTCTTAAGGGGGCTTCAATTTGAAAGGTTCTAATCTAGAATATGATATGGTCAAAGAAGAATCTCTTATGAGAGCTTCTTCTTGAGTTCACTATCCCTTGTGTCCTCTTTCTCATAATGAATTTACTTACTGTGAAAATATGTCATGATTTTCGAATTCACTATCTGATGAGTAGAATTGTGAATTGACACAAGGTGGTAGGATGCACATAAAAAGGAAGAAAAAGTGAAATTATTAAGCATCCATCCCATGCCTTGCAGTTTCTAGTTTTGCATGAGAATAATTCTTTAGTTCAAGTTGCTCATGAAATTTCTCTGACCTATACACCCTTAGATACACAATCATAAGCACCTTATAACTTGAGTAATTTGTTTCTTGAGGTGGAAAATCTGGTCAATCCAGTGAGATTTAGATGGCTTCCATCTAGATAACAATGATCTTGTTGAAATGAATGATAGTAATTGTCTACATGAAATTCATGATTTGACTTAACTCCAAAATTCAATTATTCAACATTTGAAAGTTAAGGGACTTGTCAAGGAGTTGAGGCACTTCAAATCTCGTTGATGGTTATGTCAGGTTCTTGTGATCCTGATAAGATCCCCAACACTAGAGGAAATTTTAGCCTAAAAGTTCCCATGAAATTTCCACATACATAATATGTAAACAAATCAAAATACTTTAAATTTAAAAATAGGTACTTGTAAACATTTTGGAGGGAAAATATAAAAAACTACTTTTTTAAATTGTATTTTGGATTATCTCCTTATAGGTTACAACAAAAGTTTTTAATGTATCTTCAATTTTTATCAATGTGAGTCTTATCTAAAGTATTCATAATTTATACGTGTTGGACTCAGAATTTAATTTTTCATCAAACGAATATCTACACATGAAATATGAGTAAACCTATAAGAATATCAGCCAAAAATACAATTAAAAAAAAAGTAGTTTTCTTCTTTTCCCTCCAAAATTCATAACTCTTATTTTCTTATTTTCTTATTTTTCCTTAGGAGGCCACTTTTAGGCTGAAATTTCCTCTAATGGCTAGGTCAAATCTATATTTTCTCACATAATTCTTTTCTCTATATTGTTTCACTAGACAGAAACTTTCTCCTGAAAGATTTTCAACGTTTTCAAGTTAGTTTTCCTAATTTTCAAGGTTGGAATTTTGATCCGATAGAAAATTTTGTTTTAATTTATTCATCTTCATGTATACCTCTTATATCGAACCTAGGATTGGAATGGATATCTTTCATGGATGCCCATATCTATGAAGCCTACCATTATGATCATTAAGGTAAACATTATCATTCGTTAAATGATTTGTATATGTTAAGTGTTTCTATGAACTATTAACTCCTAATATTTCATTGTGAATGTTATGAAGATAATCATTGCTTTTTTCCATGATCTATCCCCTTGGGAGTTATTCAATGTTTAAATCATTCAATGAATCAAACCCTCATGCAGATATGGATATTGGAATTGATTTGACATATCCTTCTAACCTTTTGTTAGCATGCTATTCTAATTAGTTTCCCAGATTTACAAGGCCAAAAATTCTTTTTAATTCCCCAAGAGTTCATATTACTAGTCCGGTATGGAATTAGACACAAAGGGAAATGATCGAGAACCAATAACCTTATATGTTAAACCACGAATGTGATCATAACATTGGGTGTAACAATTGTCATTCAAATAATCATTTTCCCACTAGTATATATATGTTGGTAGTTATTTTACATCGATTGATCTTGTTGAACCCATTGATCTTTATGATTTATTAGTTCACTATTCAGATACTTTTCTAGCAGTTGAGGCACTTCAGCCTTTGTTTATGGTTATGTCAGGTCCTTACTATACTGACAAGGTTTTTGAACGAGATCAGGTTACCTTTTCTTTGCAAGGTTCTCCCCATGATTCGAATGAACTAATTGAAAGTTCATTCTCCCAATAGTTTCAGGGTTTTCAAAAGGATTGTTGTGAATTCCATGATCAAATCTATGATTGGTTGGAAAAATCTTACTTAACAACCTCTTTTGTAAATAACATGTTTCGATCTTTCTTAATATTTGCTAGTAATGGAAACACAGATGAAGGCACATTCATAAGAATCTTTCAAGGTTTGCATGATTGTTATTCTAATAAAAGGGTAAGGTCACAAAGTAGTTAAAGTTAGTTTCTATGGAACATATTTCTGTGAGTAGGAAAGACCTTTTATTTCTAGCATAAGTTATTCACAATCATATCTTTATTTTTGCACACTGTTTTATATTGTTCCTAATTGCTCATATCCTTCTTCTTGCAGGTTGGGGATAACTTTGATGGTTGCATTGGAAATTTGATTTCACATAACCCTAAATTTCTAGCCGATTAGATTAAGAGTAGGTATAGTTACATTGCAGGACCCCACATTTTTCTCTCAATCTAGTCTTTACATTAGGCTCATTTCATGCTTTTTGTCTTGCATGTTGTTCTTACATTCACTATGTTCTTTTGATTTTGTCTTTCTTGTTTTGTCATTTCTTTTCTTTTGTGTTTTGTTCAATAAGACCATGCATGAAAATTTCTCTTGTTTGGCTCAAAAAGACAATGTGGCAAACCTTTGAAAGGGATTTGTGACACACATCAACACTTGTATAACTTTTGGTCCCTATTATTTTCTTGCGTTTTATATATTTAACTCCATTTATGTATGAATGGAAAATATGATTCATTCAAATGGAAAGCTATAAGGAGAACCATGATGCCCATATTTATTTTAGATCTCCATTACTTAACTCGGTATTACGATTGAATGGTGTTTTTCTTGCTGATCCAATCGAGTAAAGAAGGGAAAGAAGAAAAATAAGATTAAGCACATTAATTTAAAAGGAATATAATAGTCTCTGAAGAAATAACGTCCTCGCTTTCTCTCAATAATTTGGGATCCATCTTCCACCATAGAAATATAAATGGTGATAAAATTCCAATGAGCATATTGCAAAAAAAACAAAGAGTGGAAGAAGAGAAAGACTTCCTATGTAGAGAGGTGATTCAAGCAAGCAAGTTCAATAGAGTACTGAACAGGCTCGCTGATGCCTATGTTCTTGTAGTGACTCTACCATGGTACTGAACAAACCTGTTGGTAACATAGCAATACCGAAGATGAAACTAAAATTATAATCATGTTAAACTCATTAATATATACTATCCTCCTCTTGGATTAAAAAATTTGAGATATGGTAACCCTTCTACGTGTGCTTAGCCGAGATAGGGGATAAGAAAGACTATATTTATTACTTGGATAAGTGGGGAAGTTAAGGTGGTCCAAACGGTGAATCAATACTTATTTAAATACTAGACTCCATGCATAAAGCTAGACCTAAACAAATAAGTTATAGTTCTTACAATGTGTTGCCAAGTATTGTTGTTGTGAAAAACACCCTCCAATTTTTTTCCTACACTTGAATTTTGGAGCCTCCTTGTGATCTTATGATTTATCATCCAAGTTTATCATAGTCACTTCATGGTTGGTTGATGTTTTGTTAAGTTTTCAAGTCTTTTTCTAAGGTTCTAACTATCAAAGTCACTTTCTTGCACATGCTTATCTTTTGATGCATTGACAAGCACACCTCTTTCTAGAAAGCCTAGTAGTCAATGTCTACCTCTAGAAGACATGCATTGCACAACCTTTGAATATAGTGCATGCACATTTCCTAGAAATAGTGACTGCACAATGTTTGGTGGTAGTGACTGGACAACTCCTGATGATAGTGACTGTGCAATACTTCGTGTTAGTGACTGCACATTTCATAAAGACAATGCCTTCACAACCTTTACTAATAGTTAGTGCGCAATTCAATTCATAATGAGAATGCAATTCTCCAATTTAGTTTTTACTTCCAAGCTATGCAAACTTTGAAGCATAAGGAGAATTATCTCACTCTTAGTTGCATCTATATTATCATTTAGGAGAGCTTTCTCAATTATCGCTTTTGCATGCTTTTGTTTTTGTAAGTGTCACTTTCACTTTTTCCATTGCCATTTTTGCTTGCTTTCACTTACACAAGTGTCTCTTTTTCTTTCCTTTGTTTTTGCATATGTCTCTTTCACTTTCTTTAGCTTTTTCAAGTGTCATTTTCACTCATTCTTACTATCGTAAGTGTCAATTTTGAATGCTTCCACTCTTTGCATGTGTCACTTTTTCTTATCTTCACTTATTTTGTTAAGTCACTTTCACGTACCATTAGAGGAATTTATAGTGAACTTTGATGCATTAGCTAATCCTATCAATTGTAGGAATATGCACTAAACACTTCCACACATCTTAGCACACTTTCTGGTTGCAGTCGAGAGTTGTGTTGTAACTTGAATTCTAAGTGCCACAAAGCTACGTTTCAATTGTCATACATAGAAATAAGTGTAGCTTTGTTGTCATTCCAAGATATGCATGTGGATTTTAAGTGTTTTTCATTCTCTTGGATTGTTTTTAATGGTATAAACATGTGCAAATATGTTTTGGAACTTGTTCATATCATGTGTTCTCTCTTGTTCCATTGATCCAACACTTAGTGATTTTTTGGTTTTCCCTTGTCTTCACACTTTACATACCTAAACTCCCATATACTAGATGAGCGCATTGCATATTATAGGCTAGAAAGGATGCATCCCTTACCTCTTAAAACGATGCATTACACCATACTAGGGGCACCATCTTCCACAAACACATTATTTAAGCCTGAAGCACAATCTCTCAAGTCTCTATTGCTTACCCTTGCTCACTACACCCAATACTAACTCCTACTTGCCTCTATTGTGAATTGTGTAGTTATAGTGGGTAGTGGAGCCTCCTCGTGATCACCACTAAAGAGAATTATGCAATAAAAATTCTCTCTCATTATGGTGAAGTGAGCATCCTCAAGGTAGAGTGACCTACACTTTTGATGATTACACTAGTTAACTATGCAATCCCTTCACCAAGTTAGCCTCTTACTTCACATTTCACAGTTCTAGTGGATAGTAGGTCCATCTCTAGGCCATTTTAGCCCTCAAATGTGAAATCATAGAGTCTTCACCTCAAGCAATGAGCATTGTGTAGTTATAGTGGCTAGTCTAATCACTCCTGTTGACTGAAACCCCTCATTGCACAATACCTTGTCTTGTCTTGTCTAAACTATGCATTGCATAGTTCTAGTGGATAGTGAAGCCATACCTTAGTCCCTGTGGATCTTAATTTCAATCCCTACCTCCTCTTCCAAAAAAATTTGCACTACGTGTCCTCAGTTAGCAAGCTCATCACCCTTGTCTCCTAGAAATTCCCACAAGATAGAACCTCAAAAAGTCTCCTAATTATGCATTATGCAGTTAAAGTGAACAACATGGTCATCCATCTCCTAATTATGCATTATGCAGTTAAAGTGAACAACATGGTCACTATTTAGCTCAACTACACAATTCCTAGTCTCTCTCTCTCTCTCAAAACCCCTTCCCACTATCCCATCACAATCAATATATTATATGAGCAAGCATAGGTAGAATAGGTGATTATAGGACTGATGTTGTCTTATCATGAGTGAATTCGTTTTCAGGTGATATCATTGTACCATGACAAGATGATGTCAAAGGGTTAGCAAGTAGGGGTCACAAGGAGGATAATTATCAGGACAAGACACAAATATGTTATCATGCAAGCGTAAAGGAATCTTGGATCATGATGAAGAGATGGAAACTCATGTTGAATTGGAAGGTTTCAACACTGATTCAGACCCTTAGGAGGGTGAAGATGAAGTACAAGTTAGATATATCATGAATAATTGAAAACACAACAAGAAAGAGAAGGGATTTACCTATATGCACTATGAGGTCTTATGTCATCATCGCCAAGTCATGGATTCTCAAAGTGTCACCACAAAATTCTTATGTGTCAATATATTTTCCCACATCACTTGTGGAATGTAGTTATGTAATTTCCAAAAAATGAGAAAATTTAAAATGTGTGGATGCCCAAGGTTCCTGCATGGAATTTGAAAAGTCACTAGAAAGTTCTAAAGTCATGTAAAATCTCAAAGTTCACATAGGTATTCGAAAATTCATAGTAGGAGCTCAAGAGTCACAAGGAAGGCCAAGAGTCACATGGGAGGTGGAGAGTCACCTAATTTTGTTATAAATACACCCTTATATCTCAAGAGAGGGGACTTTTGGGAACTTTTACACCTTGGCTTCTCTAGCTTGGCATAAAAGAGAAGACATTTCTTTGGAGAAGCAAGTAATGACTTAATGTTCCACTATTGGGATTATTGTGACATAATTGTAATCGTGTATCTTGGGGCTTTCACTTAATATAAGAAGCTCTTGGAGATAGCACACTTTCATGCATGTGTCATGATTTATTGTGAGGCTATTCTTTCATTATTTGTGGCATATGTTTATGTTAACACATACATAATGAAAATGAACTATTTCATTGGCTTTAGTATATGTCTTGTTGAATATGCATTGTTACATGCTTTTATGATCGTTGTTATGTTGTGAACTACTTTTTAGGTTAGCTAATGATCTTATCATGCTATTGTGTGTCTATTTTATGATAGTACTATTATTGTCTTCTAGATGCTCATGCTCTCTTTTCCCTTCCGTGAAAGTACCTTATATACGTTGCAATTGTATGCCTCACAGTGTAAACTTGCTTGTTTCAATGATAGTTTGTATAATCTCTTATGTTGATAATTGCAGCCAAGTAAAATTCCTAATAATAATGGTGACCAAACATATTATCCAGTTGGGTCTCCTACTCCAAACAATGTGAGCTCTAGTTGAGACTTCATACAGGTGATACCCCCTTTGTTGGAGAACTTCCAACACTGTCAATAGCCAATTAGAAATTACACCATGATATAGGAACATGATTGAATTCCAATGGTTTATACTTAAGGAGGAGGGAATGATCTAGGTTTTCATATAAGATCACCTAAAAATGGTATCAACACTAGTAGTTTTTGGGTCATGATTTTGTAGTGTATTTTTCTAAGCCTTCCCATGTATTTTTTGAGGAAGTTACACATAACAACTAGGGAAATGACTTAGTCAATTGATTTTCTTTCTAAATATATAAATAAGACCAATAATTGAGCACCAAGTGAAAATTTACGATCCCAAGAAGCCCCCCTCTTTCTAGACAAGTCATATTCATCTAGTTTAGATTTCTTGCTTATTTCTAATCAAGCTACATTAGGGTACTTACATTTTAGGTTTTTTGTATTATCTATTGTTTTCATTGTTATAGATTGTAATTTCAATATCTAGTTATATGGTTTGTGAAGGACATACTTGTCACATCTCTTCTTCAAGATAAGCTACCACCACTCTAGCCATTTTGTATTGTATGTAGATTGCATTGGTTTTCACTTTAATACTTTCTTTGATTTTGTATCTTCTATCATATTTACAATATTTTGTTCTTTGATTGTGTTCTAAATCCTATTTCGATAATAATGTGGAGAAATTGTGCTTTTACAAGTTATGTTTAATGAATCGGGAAGAAGAATGACAAGTAATACCTTTAGTTGAAGGTTTTAGTGCTCTTGGAAAATCAAGGGAAGATACAATGTTGTAGAAGAAATTTTGAACTGCTTAGAGATGTTAGAAATAATTATGCAAAATTGGACTCAAGGGACAATTAAAAAGGAAGGAAAATTGGTATGAGAGTCATAAAATTTGCAAAATGGTTTATTGCCTCTTTCCAATAGCTTTTGGGGACCAACAAAATCTCTTTAGGGAGATGTGATTTGAATGGATTAGTGAACTATGGAGTGTCCAACCTTATACCTTATCTTTCAAACATGCATGGCTTGTAGTTTAACATGTGTCACATAGAGTTGTAGCACTTGGAATGTGTAGATATTTTATGAAGTGTTAGGTTGCTTGTAGTGGACTAGGTCCACTTTGTATTGTTTGCCTCCCTCACCTCTCATATAAGAAAAGGGAGGAAAGAGGATTCCATTTATTTCATTCATATGACATACTCGTATTATATATGTGAGGAGTGGAGAGCACTGGCCTTTTTCATAGTACTCTTCTTCATTGAACTCTCTCTTTTGATGCATTTGGAAAACTCGATGCTACTTCTTATGCTTACTGTGGTGGAGAAGAGAGGGATTAATATTGTGTAGTTATAAGATGCATGTGTAGGTGCCAAGGCATAATTGTTGATAATGATGTTGGATTGTTGAGGATTTGTAGGTAGTGGTAAGATTTGGTTAAGGGCAATTTATAGATAGGAGGAGTGGGTGGTTAAGGTTTCCATGGTCCCCCTATCTAAGTTTTTGAGCACTTGACTTGTATCAACTTTGTGATAAAGTTGTGGTATGTATTTGCACCTCATATTTTAGAAAGAAGATTCTTGATGGATAATTTGGCTAATCATTTAAAAGTGCTTAGTGGCATGTTTTGAAAGGTCTTGATGGGTTAACCCTTCTTGGTGGTATTCAAAATGTTTCCTTTGAATGAGGTCTTTGGCCCTTATCCTATTTGTTTCAAAGTTGGGAAAAACTTTGAAAAAGGGTAGATAACATCTTTTGTTTACATTGCCTACATCTTTGAAAGAAGTCAATGGGATTTGTTTTGAATTCTAAGTATCATATTTGAAAGAGGCCTAATTCTTTATTGGTTAGATTCAAATGAATACATTTGGAAAATGCCCAAGAACATATTGGGTAGATATTTTGAAAGGGATTGATGGCAATATTTCAAAGAGGGCCCATGGTATATTGGGAAGATATTTAAAAATTGGTCAATAAATATGTTTTAAAAGGGATTAATGACTTTTCGATCAATGGATACCATTTTAAAAAGGGATATATTTTGAAGAGTTCAAGTGGGATATGTTCTATGTGTATGGTTGAATTTTTAAAAGGGGCCTATTGGTGATATTTTCAATAGGGCCTAATGGCCTTTCCTTTGATTTGTGTGGAAAACTTGATTAAGGTAGATGAGATTTTCTTATGCCTTGGGAACATATTTAGGAAGGGCTCAATGTGATATTTCCAATAGGTTTAATGGGTTATTTGAAGGGCCTTGGAATTTATGAGTATTATGATGATTTTTGAATCAACCCCAATAGATTCATTCAAATAGGATGGATGGATTGAAGGTAGAGTAAGAGGAAAGGGTTTGATGGGTTTGAATGTCTCTTTCAAAGAAGCCAAAGTAAGGGGATTTAAATAGGTTCAATGAAAATTTGAAGGACGACGCCTTGGTAAGATGAGTTTTTTGATGGTTGCTCAGTAGAGAAGGGGATTTTTGAGCCTTCAAGGGTTAAATAGTTGAGATAAACATATAGAAAATATGTGGATGTGGAGATAGAAGGAGATAGGTACATTACAAATAGAAACACTAGTTAGAAGTTATATAATGAGTTAATGCTAGTAAGAAAACTTAACATAGTAGAGTGAATAATCATTTTGATGCACTTGAGTGAGTTTTTCCATTGATTTCTCTAGGATAAATCGCTATGTCATATTATATGTGATTTTTATTTACTTGGGTTGATCTCTTTTCTTTTGAATATATAGTCGCGTAGATAAATCTTTGTGTCGTATTGCATGTGGATGTTATTTGCTTGCATTAAGTTCTTTTCATTTGAATACAAAGTCACTCGTAAAAATTGAAGTGACATAAAATATAGATAAGGAAATTAATTATTCAAGTATCTATTTTGGTGAATCATGACAGCCATAGGCTAAATGATTATAGACCATCTTCGGTACTTATATCAATAAATTTGAGCAAAGTTCAAAAGGGAAGTGGTGCACCCATATGAACATTGTTTGGCTCAATATTATCCTTTTCTTATATTTTGATGAAATTATTTTTCTTGCAAAAAAAAATATTTACGATCTTCACTAACAACTCAAAGTCTAATATATATGTAAAAATGAAGAATCTTCTATTAATATTGAACATCGAATTTATGATCAACAAAATTAAGGAAAAAAATTGCCATTTAATTGTGACTACATTGTTGATAAGAGAATCATTGATAATGGGAAAACTTATTAAGGTCCATAAGAAAATTTTCGTTCTCAATACTTTAGTTATTTCAATTCTTCCATGAATTTGTGAAATTTAATTTTTGGAATAAGATTGAGAAAATCCAAAAAAATTTATAGACTATTTTGAAAAGTAAATATTATACTTCTTGCTATTTGTTGATTTTTTTTAATAATAAATTAGAGGTCACTTGACCTTTTGGTTTTTTAAGCATAATTTTTTTAAGGTAAATTTTTTTGGGTATTTTTTTTTTTATTGAAATTCAGTTATGAAAAATTAATCCAATTATAAGAAAAAATTTAAATCGATAACGCTACATAATTCGAATACTTCAGCGATTTTCCAAAACATTAAACACATTTCTATCTTAAAAGAGATATGATTTATAAACATAAAAGATAAAGTAATATGACCAGATTATATAACCATAAAAAAATATAGATGCCATGAAAAACTACAAACAACAATATATTTCACAATTCTCTTTAGAAAATCGCCAATACTACACTAACCAAGAGACGCATGGTAAACATTAAAGCATGGTCCTCATGCCATTAACTAGTATTCTCACAATATCACGACAAACTGATCGGATCGACATGGACTAGGACTGCAATTTCATGAAAGAAATGAGAGAGCTTAGTAACGATGGAGCACAACCTTGTTACCTTTTTATAGCTTTTTCTCCCTCCCCATCCAAACCCATTTACATCTATTATAAATTTCAAAAAGAGTAAGAGAGCACACAATACAAATTAGATATTTTGTATTATTGAGCATATAATAAATTATATATAGTTGTATATTACTAATTTTTAGATGACAAGATTGGAAGAAGGTGGATCTATGACTCATACACAACTTGCACACATAAAGTAATAACTATTTCTAGAATCACACTTAGAAACTCACAATAATCTAAAACACATGGAAGCATTACTTCTAATAACATCGGTCACTTAATGTGAGACTCGTCTATTTACATACTACAGTTAAAATATTTATTTCAAAAGATTATAATAAAAAGAATTTATAAAGAACTAGCCAAGGAATAAGGATAAAGAAGAGAAATGTTCCGAGTAATTTGGATTCGGAAGAGATCAAAACCATGGTTTCTTGGTGTTTCGATTTGGCACAGATTCCCTTACATATATATCAACACATTTTGACATATGTGTGGTGAAGCTTGAGAGTGAAATTCTCCGCAATGGACAAATTGCTTGCCAAAGAAAATTCATAAAGTCCTCACAAAAATGGCACTATCATATAATCAACGAATCAGTCTGTAAAAGTATCAATATCAAAATATTTTGATATGTTAAAAACATATTTTTTCTACAAACCATCATACATATTTTTAAAAACTATTCTAGATTTGTCTTTACCATGATTACCAAGGTTATAATGAAAATCATTTATAAAATATCTTATTCTAGTATGAGCATGATTATAATAAAAAACATTCATAAAATACTTTCCAAATGATAAAATATCAAACACTAGGCAATGAGTTTTTTTCCAAGGAATAAATTGAACTTTCTATTAAGGCAATAAAAAGTTACATTTGTAGATGCATTTAAGCATTCGATATATTATATGTCTAACACGTAAACATAGAGTAGTTCTTCTAGGCTGAAAGTAAAAACTATATATTATCTAAACCCAAAACACCAAAAAAGAGTTGATGATTGTTCCTGAGCCTCCTCGTTTTTGAGGAAAACAACTCAAATAGGAACAAGCAGTTTATACAAAATTACACAAACAGAGTTTTTAAGCAGTACCAAGTTTTAACCCCTATGTATACATGGCATAATTAACAAATAAAAAAGAAACTGAATCTTGTTTAGAGAGGTAACACATTTTTATCATGGTAAAAAAGGTTGTTGATACGACACACGGATGATGTCCTTATCAGTTTCTATTATCCGTTAGACACCCAAAGCTTGTTGTATACCCTCCTTAGATAGGATGTCTGCATCTGAGTTTCGTTCCCTGGAAATATAACAGACAATGATAAAGTCACAATGATGTTTTAAAAGTAAAACTTCTTCTAATAATGGAATCAACATGTAGTTTTGACATCAATGTTCTCCATTAAACCATTTTACAACATTTTGTGAGTCTCTAAAAATATGGAACGATCTTATCCCCATATGAATAAGCCAACAAAGTAACAATTTTAAGGATTGAATTTCAGCGTAATGTTGGCATTATCATGCATGTGTTGTACTTGATGGCAACCCACTTGTAGTAGAACAACTCACTTAGATATAACTAGATGAATCTATAGAAGAGATATCAGATGTGACATAATACATGGTAGTTGACGGGATGCAGGGCAGTTCAAAGGAATCGGTTCAGATGTAATATACAATGACAACTCATTAAGATGACAGTTCATAGTGTAGCAAGTTAGCATTGCCATCAAGTCCAAAGGGGGAGATTGTTGGCATTATGATACAGGTGTTGTCCTTGATGGAAACTCACTAAGATAACATATCATAATTCAGACTCACAGAATGAAGAAAAAGAGATATATGCAAGTTCCCCTTAACCAAGCCGCGTATACATGCGGGTTCGATGACCAAAAGGTGCGTGTGTGTATACATGCACTTTCATGCAAGGAAAGGCACATACATTTGGTTTTGGTCCGTGGTATTTGGACCATGGTATTGTGATCCATGGTATTGGTCCAAGGTATCATTTCCGACGTATTGACCCCAGGTATTTGGTCCAAGGTATTGGTTCTAAGTGGTATTGGACCATGGTATTGAGTAAGGTCTAAGACTATAAAAGGAGGAGAAGATCATTAGGTAAAGAAACTAAGTAAGTCTCGAATATCTAATGAAGTATGAGATCTAGCATGCAGGTTATGGGTTCATGATGCTTTGCTTGATCTGACCTAAGGAGGAATCTCAGCGGTTGATGGAGGACAAGATCTAATGATGGATCAGGATCTTATGGCTTGGAATGAATCATCTTTATATGGTTTGATAATTCTTATTCTAGATCTATCTATTGATGCATGTAATGTTCTGTAAATATTATCATCTGGGTATAACTCAAGTCTGGAATAGCTGCAAATTATGAATGAATATTTACAGATGTATACGCGGGTTGACTTTGATAAAAGTGCGTATATACGCAAGTTAGATACATCTAAGTAGAGTATACCATATGAACTATGATGTTTGAAGTTATAGGTGGTTCTGGTTGTTGATGTAAAGTTTTGAGTTCTGGCGACTATTTACTGGTGTCAATATTATGCACATTCAGATTGGTTGATTGTGATTAGCTTCAGAGTTGATGGATGAGATCTAATAATGGATTATGATCATAATGTCTTATCTTTATGTGATCTTATGGACTAGATCCGATTGCTGACACATGTATTACCCTTTTGTATGTAATGATTTGGGTATGTCTGAAGTCAGGAAGTGCAACAATGTTATAAGTAAGTATTTGATGATATATATGCTTGTTCGCCTTGGTGAAGTTGCGTATACACGCTGGTTCGGCTCTTCCAAGTAGTGTATGCACTCTGATGCATGCTTTTTGATGATACAGTTGGATCTGAATATTGTTGCAGAGTTCTGTGTTCTGCTCTATGTTCTGGTGATTGTGTTTTTGTTGATAGGGTTTCAGTGATTCAGTATTGGATGATTCAGAGATTGATGATGCAAGTGGTGATTGATTTGGTGCTTAAATGATATTGATGGGTCCAGTATGAAAATTGGATGAAACGTGGCCTTCAGATTATGATGTTGTGTTCCATGAGTATCCAGTCTGAAAATTTATGAAACGTAGTACTTGAGGAAGAAAGAGAGGTTAGCCTTTGTGTTGGCACGTAGTAGTACATTAGCTAGTACAAGAGCTAAGGGGGTTGTAGCTCCCTTCTGGGAGAAGCTGGAGAATGAGAGAAGGTTGTAGCCTTCTACAGGTAGAAGCCTGTGTACTGGTATAAGACTGCACCAATACAGAAATATTGTAAGAAAAGTTTCTTATTAAAAGAAGATAGAGATGAATTGCAGCAGGTGGTTTTCACCCACATTGGGTTTCCACCTTATATCATGGTGTTCATGTGTGCTTCTTATGTGTGATGATCTGTTCTGTTTTACTACACCCATTTACTGTTCATATGGTTAAAGAAGTTATGATGCACTGATTAAAGATCAACATCTAATGGATTAATTGAATCATAAGTTTACTAGACATATGGCAGTTGCATTAGACAAAGTTATGTATACACACAGGTTCCCTTAACTGAAGTAGCGTACATGAATCTAACTATGGAAATGAAAAGGTTAGTGATTTGATAATACTGATTCACCCCCCCTCTTAGTATTATTTCCAACACATAATTATTTGGTCCTGAGCCAAGGCCCACCAATTCTTTTAAGATTTTTTTATTGTTGATGTGAATGATAAAACCTACCACACAGATGGTTTGTGGATTAGACGCACTATAAAAATAAGCCCATGGTATGTATCCCCTGATTTGTTCTTCTCTTACTTTCCTAATACTCTTAATAGTATTTGGTAAGGGGATAAGACCATAAATTGAGGCATATTCTACAGCAATGGGTGCATGAGTAGGAATCAAATCCTTGAAAATAATCCTATTCCGAGCCAACCAAATACCCCAAGAGATTATTAAAGGAAGATTTTCCATATTTTCCTCCTATGTCTCATCCTACCATCTTTTCTAAGCCTCACCAATGTTTTCTCCATTCCAGACTTGAATATTTCCCAATAACCTCAATGTTTCTTCCCATGTACTTTTACTGAGCAGACACGTTAAGAATAGTTGTTGTACTAATTCCTCCTTTCTTTTTCAAAGGGTGCACCACCCTGGACCCATCTTATTTCTTTTTTGGAGATTACCCCATGTTGGGACTTTATTCCTTAAGATACACCAGAAAAATAGTCTTTCTTTTGCAAGACTTTTTAATTTCCTGAGGGGTTTGAACCACCACTCCGGTGGACCCCACTCCCTTCTTGTCATTATGTGAATGTAGCCAAACTTTGGGGAGTATTCTCCGGTCAGGGCATGAACCCATCTCAGCATGTTTGGGTGGTCCCTTAGTCGAACATTAGTTCTTTGAAGTTCTCTAATGAAGTTCATCCATTCCTCTATCCATTGGGGCTCCATTTTCATATCATTCATTGTTTTCCATGCTTGCTTCCATATCATCAACTGGCCTTCCTTCTAAATCTAGTTTAAGAAAAAAAATCCCTTGCATGTGTAAATGAGTTATGACCTCCCTTGATAAGGCATAGCCCTCATTGCATCCTACCCAAGGGTCCATACCTAGTTTGATCTTCTCTCCTTTCCCAATGTGTCAAGCTACCCCTTGTTGAATGATCCTAAATGATTCCAGAGTTTCCTTCCAAACAACTAAGGGTTGTGGATACCTCTTATCAGGGTTCTTCATCCATTCATCCATGGGAATCAGATCAATGTATTTTCTTTTGATGACAGTCATCCATAGGTTCTCCATTGATATAAGTCTCCAACCTAGTTTTGATGCACGTGAGGATGCGAAGGTTGTAAGATATTTTAAGCCCCACCCTCCTCCCCCACATTCATTTGGTCTATCTACTTTCTCCCAGCCCACCCAAGGCAGCACTGAATCCTCCTTTGATCTGGCCCACAAAACTTGCTTCATAATTTCCTTATCCGTGAGAGAATTCCTTTGGGAATCCATGTTAATGCAATCGAGTAAATAGCTATGGCCATACGAACTGACTTGATTAGGACCAACCTTCCCGCTCTCAACAACCATTTATAACTCCAATGTTTTACCCAATTTTCAATTTTTTCCACTAGCCACTACTAGTCTTCTTTCCTGTAGGTATCTGGCTTAAGGTGGGAACCCAGGTATTTGAAATTGTCCTTCATCATATTTGTTTCAAATGGGAGAATCACAGTAATCCTCATGATTTCAGTCCTTTACAACCCCTTTAGAATCAAAGATGATTTTTGAGCATTGATACACATACTTGTAGATATTAGGAACAAGCTGAGAATCAATTTAATCTATTGAATATCACTCCTACTTCCATCACTGAAAAGGAGAATATCATCAACAAAAATAAATGAGTAATATGTAGGTTTACAGCCACCTCAATACCTTTTATATCGCCTCTTCTCCTTACTTCTAGGATCATTTGAATAAGGCCCTCTACTGCTAATAGAAAAAGGAGGGGAGATAAATGGCATCCCTATATGAGTCCTCTTTGGATATGGAAGAAAGACGAGGTTGCCCCATTGATCAGGAAAACAAAACTAGCATTTGAAATACATCCCATTACCCAATTTATGAAACTGATGCTAAAGCCCAGATGGGTCATTATCATCATAATGTAAAGCCAAATAATTATTTCATATTCTTTAGAAAGATCGATTTTTACGATCACACCTTGTTTTAGACTCTTGTTGATACTGTGCAGAGTCTCCTGTGCAACCCTTATAGCTTCATGGATATGTCTGCCATCAAGAAATCCAAATTCTTCCGTGGACATGTTCCTTGATAGAATAGGCTTCAGGCGGACTACAATGAATTTTGCTATAATTTTATATATGCAACTACATAAAGAGATCGACGTAAATTCCTCAAGGACGAGAGGTCCTCCGATTTAGGTATTAAAGCCAAGAAAGTGGAATTGAAAGCTTCATATATCAATCCTTTGTCCCGAGATTCCTCTACCACAATAGTGAGTTCATCCCCTATAATATCAAAGAAATTATGGAAGAATTCCACTGTCCACCCATCCAGCCCTGGGCTCTTGTCCCTGTACATTGACTTTGAAATCCCTTCTACCTCCCCTCTTGACACCAGGGTCATGAGGAGATCATTTTCCTCCTCCACAACATACCTAGGGAAGATTTGGGCGACCCAGATCACCTTATCTATTAATACCTCTTCTGGAGCTTTGAAGAGATTTTTGAAGTGGATTATTCCCATTGAGGCTAGATTAGTAAAGGATTTTGCAATACCTCCTTCCTCCTTTTTTAATCCCTAGATTGTATTTTAATTTTCCCTCCCTTTTGCATAGTTCTGAAATAATTTTGAAATTTTGTCCCTTCTGCCAACAATATTTCTCTACTTTTTAGCCTCCACTGTTCCTCTCTATCATTTAGGATTTTCCTTCATTCTATCTCCAACCGTTTCATCATTTCCCTCTTCTCGATTGTCTCATAACCATCCACTTCTAAACTCTCCAAATGATCTAATTCCTCCCTTATCCTTCTTAAATCAAATTCCTCTTTAATCTTTT
The DNA here is from genome assembly GCA_000404065.3 of Pinus taeda. Taxonomy (NCBI): domain Eukaryota; kingdom Viridiplantae; phylum Streptophyta; class Pinopsida; order Pinales; family Pinaceae; genus Pinus; species Pinus taeda. The sequence continues at coordinate 77,128 of APFE030611423.1, read as the reverse complement.
TTTCTTTTTCCCATTCTATGGTTTCATTTTTCATGGGCTTTAAGTTCTCCATAAAGGATAGAGCTAGATACACCCCTTGTTCACCAACTAGAGGCCTCCAAATGGCTTTAACAAAATTATTATATGATGCTTCCTTTAGCCATTCCAGATTAAATTTGAATGGAGACCCCAATTTTTTATTAGGTCCTTTCATTTCCAACATAATAGGAAGGTGGTCCGAGTCTCCTCCTTCCCCCACCTAGTGTCTAAAACAATGGATTCTGGATGTGACGTCCTCTTTTAGAAGAAATCGATCCAGCCTCTTGGCTACCCTTGCCTCCCCCACTCTCTTGTTCCTCCATGTTAGTCTGGATTTTATCAGATTATATCTAAAAGCTTGCCAAAGAAAATATTGTTCAGGAAGAAATCTGCTAGATGGCCAACTTGAGCTGTTGGACCCCATGTATCTGATAGGCCTAAGGAGAAGTTCAGATCCCCCTCCATCGCCAAGTTTAGGTTATTCATAATGGATTTTGAGAAAATTTTATTCCATAATGACACCCTGTCCTAACAAGGCCCATAAATATTCAAAAGCAATAATTTTGAGAATAACTCTTGGGAGTAGACCTCAGCTCCCAATACTAGCTCCATTCCCTAAGAATTTAGTAATTTCAGGCTTCCCTCTTTGACTCCCAGAGCCAATCCCCCATATCTTCCTTTGGCATCCATAGTCATGAATGTCCAGCTCGGAAGCATTTTATTCAGTTCCAATTTGATCTCCTCTCCCGCTCCAAGGGTTTCTTAAAGAATTATAACATCAGGACAGTAACATTTAAACAGAGCTTTTAGTGCTTGTTTTTTATAAGCACTAGCTAAACCTTGACAATTAAAAGATAATACAATCATTAGGTCACTCAGGATGGGGCTTGCGCTGCTCTAAGCACCCCTCTTAGTGATAATTGCTTCTAATCTGCTATATCAATTTTTTCTCTTTGTCGAACCTTTGACAGGTTGGAATTCCTTCCTCTAGTCTTTTGGGGTCCAAAAAAAATTGGATGGACTCCCAACCCTCCCACAACACCCAGAGGAATGACCTTCTTCTCCCGAGGCCGAAGGTTATAATAATATTTCTCTATAGCTTCTTCTAAAGAAAATGGGAGCACAAGGCTTGAGGCCGAGGGATGGTTTATATGAATCTTAGGTATGGAGGTAATGATACTATCCACTGCATCAGTCACAGATTCAACATGAAAATTTTCCAAAAGAGGAGGCCTAGAAGGACTAGGAGTCGGAATCGAATTGAGCAGAGAAATAAAGGATTTATGAATAGAAGGGATGGGATGTATAACAATACTCTCCAACGGTGGTGCAAATACAACTTCTCCACTCTCCACTGGCTCTGCCCAACCCATCTCCCTAGACTGCTCCTTCTTCTACTCTACCACTTCATTCCTCTACACTTTCTTAGTTCCCTCAGATTCCATCTACCCTTGATCTCGTTCCTTCCTATTCCCCCATTCCTATGCTTGTACATTTTCCTCCTCTTCTCTTTTAGGAAAATATCCAATTCCTATTTCTCCTCTCTGCCTTCTTCTCCTTCTAAACCTGAGTGTGAAATATCTAGCAATATGCCCATAATTGTGGAATTTGTGACAACAGAAAGGAAGTTGTTCATAACCTATGATATGAGTGAACAATAATTCTTAGTATTTAAGGTGAATTTACTCTGCCAATCCTTCCCTTGGATTCAATATTACCATTATTCGGGCTAGTCTCTTGTCCCTTGTTTCAAGAAATGACATGTCTACTTCCAGAAACATACCTAGTGTATTTCCGATGGCCCTGAACACCTCCTCCATCCAGAACTGTCGAGGTAGTCTCGGCAGACGTACCCAGACATGAATCTCCTCCACCTTCTCTCTTTGGGCATCAAACAGGGGGTTCTATCTTTTAAACAAAACTGGCATTCTGCCAAAACACCAGTTGTGTCTCAAAACCAATTCAAGGGTTTCCATTTACTGAATTTTATCATGAACCATCCCCTAGCAAGATTGGTCACTTCAAACTATTGGTTTGGCAACTCCTTCCATCCTTTGGAAGTCCATTCAGTAATGTAATTTGTTGAATATTTTCTTCCTTTGGCTCTCCCAACCAAGGTTACCTCTACCGCTTCCATAGCTTTGTCTATCTAAATATCAACTCTAAGGACCAAATTTGGGCTTGCCTCCTTTTTCTTTATCAGCTTACCTTTCTTCCTCTTCACCCCTGAATTCATGTTCCTCCCTGCTTCCCCTGCCTCTGGCCTAGTCTCCCTCTCATTGATACCTTCTTCAGAGAGTAGTTCTAATCGTCTCTCCACTATACAACTTCGTTGGCTTAAAGATTTAACTTCAGAGGGTTCTCCCACCTCTTCCGCGAAGAATGAAAAGTCCCCCCCACCCTCTTGGCTTATGAAAGTATGGTTTATGACTTCATGCCCCACCGAGCTAAGCATATAAATTCCTCCTCTAAATTTCTCTCTGAAGTCTCCCAAAACCTCCATTGACTCTTCCAGGTCTCCCTGGAAATCCTAGATAGGTGCTTCTTCTGATATCTCCTCTAAATTGGCATTTCCTTGCTGGGATATGGCCTCTCTAGTCCTCTGGTTCAACAAACTCCTACATGCAATAGCACTACCCAATCTTTTCCCCCTAACTACTTTTGTGTGTCCTAAATCGACTTCAAACCCTCGTTTCCCCTAAAACTGCAACTGATAATGATGTCTTCCAACTCTCCCGTAAATAAACCATAAGTATTAAAGACACTAGGGTTTTTTGACACTTTGTTTCCCACTGTTGCCTCCACTACAAAGTCTACTGAGAAAAATGCTTGTTCCTTCCTCACCTCCGGTTCCTTGTCATTCCTCCAAACCTCCTCCTTTGAACTGCATAGATTCTCCTCCAGAAATCCTAAACAACTTTCCTGACTCTAGCCCACTACAGAGCCTCTTCTCTTCCCAACTGGAAGCCCACCTGGACAAATAAACTTCTCTAGATTCTACTCAGTTACATCTAGACCCCATACCGACATGATGTCTTCAGGCTCGGGTTCCAAATCGATAGAATCCCATTGGTTGACCATTTTACCCATCCCTCTCTACTGGTTGAAGCCTCCATAGTTAACAATAGTTGTTGAAACCTTTTTCAGGCACATGCAGCTGAGAGCATAAGACAAGCACAAAAGTAGTAAGAGTAAAACCTCTTTCCCGGCTTGATGCTACCCTATACCTCCGTGTACTGTCGTCCTCATTCTCGATGCCCTTAGCTCTCGTGACAAGTACAGGCCAACTGTCCATCATATGTTGTGTTAGGTCCCTATAATACTAGTGATTCCCCCATTACTATTGTCATTGTATCCCTTATTGTTATTATTGTGCCCTTATTGTCTCCATATTGTTATTAGTGTGCCGCATAGAAACCCACTATTTTTATTGTTGTGCCCTTATGTTATTATTGTTATGCCGGCTTGGATTATATTGTGACCCCTTAGACTCTTGTATATAGAAAGGAGGTTTAGTCATTTGTATCATCCAAGAATTGTTCATTTGTGTAATGTAAAGGAGTTTGCCCCCTCAAATAGGCTTATTTTTAAGGCGTTCATCTAATTTTTCTTCTATTTTTTGAGCTGGTTGCATAACATTTGGTATCAAAGCTTTGGATTCTAGGGTTTCGCTGCTCCAAATAGGTCATCGTGGAATTTTCACTATAACTTTTCTCTGTGACATTTCAAGCGCTACACAAAAAACCATTTGCTCCGAAATCACTATGAACCTTGAGTCTGAATTGTAGATCTTTCCTTGCTACATTTTTGGAGATATGATCCAAGGAATTTAGGGTTTTTGTAGTATCCCAAATTATATCTCAAACAGGTGACCTGGGGAAAATTGTCATAACTTTTTTTCTAAGTATCAGATTGAAATTTCGTAAGAAGTTTCAGAAATAGAACAGACTGCAGTGTTCAATATATCATTTTCAGGTACTAAGGTCGAAACAGTGACACGTGGAACTTTGTACAAGTTCGCTCTACTGAACCAGTATATAATCGGGTGACTGTGGGAGATTTGGCAAAACTATTCCTTGGAGAATACAATATTGATCAGACTTATGGGGCTAGAAATAACACTCAAAGGGCTACTGTATGATGTTATTCCAAGTCTTGGAGATCCTCAAGTACATAGATACAGTAGATTCAATATCAAGCTCTTACAAAGTGAAAAAATGTGTGCATTATTTTTTTAAATTTTGCATAAGATTGGTTTGAAAAATTAGTTTGAAGGAATGCAAAGGGCATAGTGAATCATTATTAGCATCTATTGATGCCCCGAAGAAAGAAAATGGAAACACCTAGTAAGCAGCTTGAAAGCTCTAGCACGAATCATGAAGAAGTGGAAGAAATGAAAAATGATATATCAAAATTACGAGACCAAGTGCAACAAAATTCACTCTCACAAAAAGTGATAGAAGCTAAGATGGATGGTTTAAAGAAAGGCATGGAAGATAAAATGGATGGTTTAAAGAAAGGCATGGAAGCTAAGATGGATGGTTTGGAAGCTAAGATGAATGATGTGGAAGTTAAGATGGAAGGAAAAATAAATGAATAGAAGACAAATTTGGCAAAGTTTCTACAAAAATTTTTTATGAAAGGAGAAAAGGTAAAAATGAAAATCATGATGAGAACAAAATAAATGTTAATCATGATTTCATAAACTATAACATTGAATTGAAGACCCACCATGTTCCAAAGATCGATATGAGGAAGTTTGATGGCAAGGATCCCGGAACATGGATACTACAGATGGAACAATTTTCCATCTCCATAATGTGCAAAACACACAAAAGGTACATATTTCAACTTTATATTTGGAACCCAATCAGTTTGTATGGTATCAATGGCTTTGCTCTTGTAAACAAATTGGCACTTGGGCAATTTTTACGGAAGAAATGATAGCACATTATGAGGATACAAAAAAGCAACACCTTTTTTAGCCAATTGATAAATCTCAAACAAAAGGGTTCAATGATGGAGCACATTGAGGACATCCAAAAATTGAAGATAAGGTTAAAAGATATTCCAGAAGAGCATAGTATTTATGTGTTCATAGGGACTTTAAAGGATAACATCCAACATGAAGTTCGCCTTTGGGAACCTGATTCATTGGAGAAGGAATTTAGGTTGGCAAGAAAAATGGAAAGCAAAATTATGGAAACCAGGAAGTCTACCACTGACAACTATAAAGATGGAAGTGTGTTTCCCCTAGCCTTCCACAACCTACAAGGTTGACACCACAACAATTGGAAGAAAAAAAAGAAAAAGGGCTTTGTTGTAGTTGTGATAGAAAATACACTAAAGGTCATAAGTGTGCTAAGAAGAAATTATTCTACATAGATTGTGAAGAGGAGGAAGAAAAAGAACAAGAAACATCAAACGAAGAGGATATACACCAGGAAAAAACCCTAGATAAAGAAGAAATGAATCCAACCATATCTTGTAATGCATTGGCTAGAATTACCTCTCCTCAAACTATCAAGATAGAAGGACATGTCAAGAAGAAAAAGGTAATAGTGTTGATTGATTCAGGAAGTACCCATAATTTTATTCATTGTAACATAACCAAGGATTTGAATTGCTTCCTATATCCAACACCAGAGTGTCAAGTGATGGTTGCAAGTGGAGGAACCATAAATTTCTCTGGAAAGTGCCATAATATAAAGCTATCCATGCGAGAATATGTATTGAATAGCCCAATGCTTTCCATTCCAATGGGTGGTGATGATGTTGTACTAGGAGTCCAATGGCTATAATCCTTGGGTACAATAGCTTTTAATTTTCAATAACTTTTCATGAAATTTTGTGCGGAAGGAAAGGAAGTTGAATTAAGGGGTATTGCAAGGAAACCGGGAAAGGTAATCAGCTCTAATGGTATGACAAAGCTTCTAAAGAAGGAACAACGAGGTGTAATTACACAATTATGTTCGCTAGAGGTTCCCACATCGAAATCATATATTTCTCCAGATCTCCAAAAAGCCTTGGACTATCATTCCAAGGTATTTGAGACTCCCAAAGGTCTCCCACCTATTCGTGATCATGATCATGCTATTCATTTGATTCCAGGAAGTGTTCCTCCAAACATCAGG
>APFE030611423.1:36474-70180 GCA_000404065.3 Pinus taeda | reverse complement strand
TTTTATCACAGGTTTACCCAAGTTCGAAGGAAAGAGTGTCATCATGGTGGTAGTTGACAGACTTACCAAGTATGCACACTTTTATGCATTATCGCATCCATTTAAATCCAGAACAATTTCTACTGCATTTATGGAAACAATTCAAAATCTACATGGAAACCCAAAGATTATTGTAAGCGACAGAGATCCCATTTTCACTGGAAATTTTTGGACATGATTATTTTCTTGTGTCGGTACTCAGTTAGCTCATATCTCATCTTATCATCCTCAATCTAATGGGAAAACTGAGATAGTAAACAAATGTTTCGAAGGATATCTTCGTTGCTTTGTATCTGATAAACGGACACAATGGGTCAAATGGTTGCCACTGGCTGAATGGTGGTATAACACTTCCTTCCATATTGGAGCAAATTGATCCCATTTATGGCACTTTATGGATATCATCCACCATCCATCACATCATATTTAAGAGAAAATTCTAAGGTTCAAGCAGTGGAACATCACATCGAGCATCAACAAGAAGTTCTCCAAGTCTTAAAGGATAACCTCATGTTAGCGCAGAATAGAATGAAACAACAGGTAGATCAACATCGCAGCGAAAGAAGTTTTGATGTAGGTGACTGGGTATTCCTAGGCTACAACCATATAAACAAATGTCCCTCAAGAAAGCTAAGAAGGATAATAAATTATCACCAAAGTATTATGGTCTGTACAAGGTGTTGCAAAATATTGTTACTATGGCATACAAATTGGATTTTCCTATAGCTTCTCGAGTGCACCGAGTTTTCCATGTTTCATGTTTAAAGAAGGTTATAGGTGACAAGATCCCAGTTCAAACAATATTTCCAGAACTTGACGAGGAAGAAAAAATCATATTGGAACTGAAGCAGTCACAGAAACAAGAACTCGAGAGCTACAAAATTGATCTATTTCGGAGTATCTCATCAAGTGGAAGAACTTATCCACTGAAGATTCCACCTGGGAGGATGAGAATTTTATACAGAAGTATACATAACTACACAAGCGTTGAGGACAATGCTTTTCTGAATGAGAGGGGCATGTTAGGTCCCTATAATTCCCCCATTACTATTGTCATTTTAGCTCTTATTGTTATTATTGTGCCCCTATTGTCCCCATATTGTTATTATTGTGCCCCATAGAAACCCACTATTGTTATTGTTGTGCCCTTATGTTATTATTGTTATGTCGACTTTGATTATATTGTGATCCCTTAGACTCCTATATATAGAAAGGAGGTTTAGTCATTTGTATCATCCAAGAATTGTTCATTTGTGTAATGTAACAGAGGTTTCCCCCTCGAAGAGGCTTATTTTGAAGGCATTCATCTATATTTTCTTCTATTTTGTGAGCTAGTTGCATAACATGTTGTCACCCATCTCCATGCATTTTGTCCTCCCAGCTGCACGTCCTCGTGTCCTCTGTCATATTCCTACAGATATTTACCTCTCATTGCTCCCATGAACATCCCCACCATGCAATGATTTAATCTTTAATTTTTTTTATTAGATGAAAATAAAGTAATATTCCATAGACATAGACATGATGGAAAGAATATAGTGATATTTCCATATACAAGATGAAAAAAACAATAAGTCAATCATTTATTTAGTGTATGGAACTTAATATTTATATTATGAAAATTATGATTACAAAAATTATCAAGATTATACCAAAAAAACATTAAATATTTTCAGTATAATTATCAAAATTTATAACAAAAACTATAAACATAAAATAATATATTATTTCATTTTAATAAATAAAATAATCAAAATTTAATATAAATTTTGATGACATATTAATTTTTATAAATTTGTCTATTTTCATTCGTTTAATTAATATATAATTTTGGAATATATTAAAATAAATATATAAAATTATGAATATATTATTTTTTGCGACGTTAAAATTGAAATCATAAATTGTGAACTACAATGGTATTTGTTTATTAAGACAAACATTTTAATTTATTACAATTATAATTAAAAATATTAAATATAATATAACTTCCGCTAAATTTTAGTAATTATATACTCAAAATTCATATATTAAAATTTTAATTCATTATTATATTAAATTTAAATTTATTATTTACAAATATTGATATTATATTCGCAGATCTTCAAAACTTGACATTATAATTACACCAAAGGTGTTTCTTTTTAAAATTGGGCAGTCTAGGCATTGTCTAGCTTTTTTCATCTTCCTTTGACATTTGTCCTTCAGTTGTTTTTCCCATTAAATGACATTTGTTTTCTAATTTAAATAACAATAATCTTCATTACTTAAAGCGTTGGAAAAATTTTCATCTATCAACATCAGCGTCGTAAGATGCATTGAATCCCATTTCGATCTTCATTTGAAATATACTAGTGTGACTTTTCCCTAATGTTTGAAAGGTTCAATGGCAACATATAAATTCATTTCTTTCACTGAAAAACCACTCTCGCCATAGCTACATATGTTAAAAATGGAAGAGAAGATTGAAACACTAAAACTAGCAGCTCACAAGTGAGGAAGTTGCACCTGGAGACTGCTTGGGGAGTACTGCACACATTCATTAATCATGGAATCAAAATATATAGGTTTACATCAATTTAGGGAGATCATATTTGTCTCCTAGAAAATAGAAACTAATCCTAATCTAGGAAACTAATCCTAATCTAGGACGCACACACAACTATGAAACAGACTTTCTCCAATATTACATAATTTCTCAATTATTTTCAACTCCCCCCCTTAATGGAGAAAGGGTTCACTTGCATAGCTAACATCTCCTTAAACTATTCAAATTTAATCTTCCCAAGGGGCTTGGTAAAGATATTTGCTGCATTATCACAGGTGTTACAATATTCAATAAAAAATTCTTTAGACTGGACCTTTTCTCTAACAAAGTGAAACTGAGTATCAATATGTTTTATGTTTTTATGAAAAACGGGGTTATTTTCCAGATTGATTGAATATTGGTTGTTGAATTTAATCACTGTAGCATCCTTTTGTTCTTCTCCAACATCATGAAGAAGTCTCCTCAACCAAATTTCTTCACAAGTGGCTGCACATTCAACTTGATACTTTGATTCTGCTGAAGATAAGCATACAATACTATGCTTCTTACTGCTCCAAGAAATGACCCTGGATCCAACATTGAAAGCATAACCTATTGTGGATCTTCTATCATCCATATTTCTAGCCCAGTCTGAATCTGAATAACCTATCACTTTAAGATAAAAAAAAATTAGTATATTTAATGCCAAAATTGATGGTTTCTTGAAGATATCTTAAGACACCTTTTGCTGCCACCCAATATTTCTCAAGAAGTTTTGACATAAACTAACTCAACACACTGATAGAAAATTTCAAATGAGATCTAGCTGAAGTTAAACAAATCAGGCTTCCAACTAGTTGTTTGTATAGTGTAGCATCCACCTCTTTAGAATCATCATCATTCTAAAATCTAACATTCTTTTGTATAGGTACTGAGGTAGCTTTACACTGATCCATTTTGAATTTCTTCAATAATCCCCTTACAAACTTTACTTGAGTGAGAAAAGTTTGGTCGGTAGCCCTCTAGATTTCAAGACCCAAACAATAATGTAATTCCTCAAGGTCCTTCATTTCAAAAACCTATGACATCTTCACTTTGATTTCTTTAATCAATTCATCAACATTTCCAGTAAAAATTAGATCATCAACATATAAAGAAATCAACACAATCTTCCCCTTTGAATCAAATGTGATATACATATTTGGGTAATTTTTTCTTCTCTTATAACCATGTTGCAAGAAAAAGAGTCTATTTTTTCACACCAATATCTGGGTGCCTATTTCAATCCATACAATGCCTTCTTTAATTTACAAACCAAATGTTCATGCCTCTATTTAATAAACACTTTAGGTTGTGTTAAATATACCTCTTCCTTCAATTATCCATTTAGAAAAGCAAATTTCACATCTAGTTGGTGTAGACTCCAATGATGCTTTGTAGCTAAAGCTATTAACATTCTAATAGTATTTAACTTAGGTATAGGAGCAAAGGTCTCCTTATAATCCATCCCTTCTTTCTATGAGTACCCTTTAGCTACCAACCTATATTTATATTTGTCTACGCTACCATCTGCTTTGAACTTAGGTTTATATGACCATTTACAACCTATGGGCTCATTTCCTTTTGGCAGTTCAACTAATTCCCAAGTTTTATTTTTAATTATGGACTCATATTCTTCTTTCATAGCTAACCTCCATTCACCATACTGATTATCTTCATTATAATTTCTGGGATCAACAACATTTAAAATACTAGTCATAAGAGCTTAGTCTTTATACCTTGCTGGTATGTAAGTCTACCTACTTGGTCTCCTTGATAGCGAATTTGCCTCAAATATGGCTTGCTCACTCCTGAATGGAGTTGGTGCTGCTACTACACATGGTTGTCTTTGGCTTCATCATTGTTATCATCAATTAGTAAAGGCATGTGCCACTCCTCATATCTTTTGTCTATGTTCCCTTCATTAACCTATTCAGGGAAGATAACATCTCTACTCGAAAATATCTTGTGAGTAGATGTATTAAACAATTTATATGCTTTGAACTCAGAACAGTACCCTACAAATATGCATTTTATGGATTGAGCATCCAATTTCTTCCTATCCTCCTTAGGAATATGTGCAAAAGATTTTGAACCAAATACTATTAAATGAATGACTACAGGCTTAAAACCATATAAAGCCTCGAATGGAGTCTTGAGATCAAGAATCTTAGTTGGATTTCCATTCTTTTAATAGTCTACAGTATTAATAGCTTCTACCTAAAATCCATTAGATGGGTTCTTGCCTTTCAACATGCTGCATGCACACTCCACCAAAGTTCTGTTCTTTCTCTCTCCAACCTCGTTTTGTTGTGGAGTGTGGGCTATTGTAAACTGTTGAATTATTACATGATCCCTACAGTATTTGATGAAGTTTCCAAGATTGTATTCTCCCCCTTCATTTGAGGCGAGAGTTTTGATGACCTTCCTTGTTTTCTTTTCAACCATACTTCTAAATTCTTTAAAATATTCAAAAGTATAACTTTTCTTTTTGAGAAAACATACATAGGTATATTTTTTGAAATCATTAAAAAATAACAAAAAATAAAGAGCTCCTCCTAAGGACCTTGTCTGCATCAGTCCACATATATCAGCGTGCACAAGTTCGAGTATGCTCTCTTTCTCCTATTTAAATTTGAGGGAAATTCATCCCTATGCATTTTTCCAAGTACACATCCTTCACAATCAACATGTGCATTTCTTAAAACAGGAAGTCCATTAACCATACCTTGTTTCTGTAGCAGCAATAGGTCATGAAGATTGATGTGTACAAATATTTGATGCCAAAAATTCTCTGTTGTCATCATTGTTTAAGTTAAAGCTTGATGTGGCATGCTTGTAACATTCAACTTATACAGGCCTCCAAGTCATATTCTAGATGTAACTGTCTTTTTATGATCAATCAAATCCTTTATGACACAATAGGTTTTGAAAAATTCTACCTTCAAGTTCTGAACTGCAATCATGGTGACAAAGATCAAATTATTTTTAATGCCCAGTAATACATGACATTCTGGATGTAACTGATATTACCATCAAGAAATATCACATGAATATCACCATACCCTTAATCTGGTATGCTCTGTCATCACCAAGGTAGATATTAGTACCATTGCTAGTCTCTTTAAAAATTTCAAACCAATGCTTATTACCTATCATATGAGTGGATGCTCTAGAATCCACAAAATAAGTTTTGGCCTCATCAGTCTTAGCAGAGAAAGCAGAATCAAACACAAACAATTTGAGGTCATGATTTTGATTTTCATCAGCAAAGTACCCTGTACGCTTCTTATGTATGTGTCTGGCTTCATCACTCTTCTTTTTATAACAATTTCTAGCAATGTGACTAGTTTTACCACAGTAAAAACACTTGATTCCTGAATCATTTCTAGTTGATGGAATACCTTGGAATGGCTTTTTCTAGGGTGTACCACTCCCTTCCTATCCTACTCCTTGTTTCCCTTTGAAATAATTTTTCTTTGCCATCAATGTCAGGTCTGCATCCTGAGGCTTCAAATTCATACGCCTCTCCTCTTCTTGCATCAAGATCCTTGTTAGCTCTTCAAAGGTGGTATCATTCTCCTTTGTTTTCATCCCTGTAATGAGCAGATGATAATCATCAGTTCCTCCCATATGATGGAGAGCGAGATCGGTGTCGGGGCCTTAGCAGTCGAGCCCCTCGGTCCTCACCCTGCGGCCCTCTCCTTGGCAGTCGAGTGTACTAACGCACCCTATGTCATTTATGGTAATCAAGATGAGATCAGTGTTGGACACTTTCTCCCCTATGTATCCCAACTTGTCTCTCAGCTCTTTGATCTGAAAGATGAATGCAACAATGGATTCATTCTCATCCATTATGATGGAGAGAATCTTACTCTTCAATAATAGCAGGCAATTTGTATTCTTTATCTCATACATATCCTTAAGAGTCAACTAAATATCATTGGAAGTTTTTCACTCTCTAATGTGAGGGTTGATGTTGTCTTTCACTGACATTTTCAATAACATGTTCATTTTGTTTACCCTCTTCTCTCAATCTTCAATTGTTGCAACTATTCCTCTAATTCAGGTGGATGTTAGTGGCCACCCACCTATTACACTTTGACCCCCACAATTGTTTCTTTCAGTTTTTCATTTTCCTTAATTCTAGCACAATTTACTATTTTTCATATTTTTCCAGATCCTGAACTTTCGGAGCCGTTTTGAGGCCCTAAACAACGTTTTTTGGGAAAATCATGGCCAACATGAGTATTTAACTGATGTTGGCCACTCCGAAGCTATAGTCCTCGAATATATATTTCTAACGAGGTATTATGCGCATCAAACGAAGATCATATGCCAAAGTTATGACCCCGGGAACTTGATGTACCAATTTACCCAAACGAGACCCATAGTTTTGGCACTTCATCTACTAGGCTTAGGTTTTTGGATGTTTAGGGTTTTCTTTTTCTTTCTCAAAAATAAATAGGTCTCCGAGCCTCATTGGAACATAGTTCAGAGGCATGTAGCCACCACATTTATTCTCAAAGATAAGATATCATTTCCTGAGCTAGTTTATTTCCATTATGTATGTAAGCTTATTTCAGTTCTTTGATATTAATGAAATGAAGTTTTATTCCTGTTACATCTCTGTGTTTATGGTTATATTTGTAATTTTTTGTGTTCCTGTTTAAAATTGGATCAGTGGTATCAGAGCAGTCTACTCTTTCTCTGTTTTTCTTTTCATGTCCCCAATGAGGTCAGGGTATAAGGAGTTAGGGCTCAATTTGGTTGAACCTTCGCAAGATCAGCCTCGCAAACCCTGACGACTGCCCATGGAGGAAGAAAAGAAAGATGAGGGAGCAGGAGATCCTATCAAAATATTGCTCAAAGAGGCCCTCGAGAAATAAAGGAATGTGATGATGGATACATTTTCCCAATTCCTTCAACAGTTGCCCACTGATAGTGCATCCACATCCAACAACCACTTTGGAAGTGCCACTCCTTTTAAGGTACAAGTAAACTTTGACATTCCCATATCTGAGGGCCAAATAGATGTAGACATCATAAATAAATGGTTAGATTTGCTAGAGGGATATCTTTTTTTCATGATTTTTCTAGCCGGGAAAATATTAATTTTTCTCTTCTCAAAGCCACCCCCCACGTCAAGGACTGGTGGGAAACCTACTGTGATTAGAAGGATGAAAGTATGCCCTCACTGTTTTCAGCCATACCCACTTGGAATTCATTGCAGGACATCGTCAAGGAGAAGTACTACCCTATCAGGAGCTATGAGGATAAATACATAAAGTGGACCACGCCGCCATAGGGAAGGGACCAAGATGTGTCAGAGTTTACCAATTTTTTTCATATCCTTCAGAAGAATTTGGGTATCAAGGATTTTTAGAAACATTTGGTACTCAAGTACCATTGCTACCTACACAGGTACATTGAGGATGAGATGGAGTTCCTGGACATCTCCTCTCTTGGCACCACATACCAATAGGCTCTCAATATCGAGCAGAAGCTTAAATAGAAAAAACAAGACTTTGGATTTGCGAATCCGAAGCAAGGGAAAGGTGCCCCCAAACTGCAGAACGAAGGGAAAAGCTAAGGCAGGGCAGCCCAAGACAACCTGCCAAAGCTACAAGCAAAGAACAACATCGTGAAGCCGAAGAAGGACATAGAAAAGTGGTGTGAGTTCCTTAAGATTTCCACTCACAACACAAGTGAGTGCCGAGCCAAGCAGTTATTGGTGGTCGAGTTGAAGGCTTCTGAATCAGATGCATCTTCTAACACTAATTCAGAACTTGACAAGGGGACTGACAAAGGGAAGAATATTATCGATGCGGAGCCCAATGCCATTGTTGCCACCATGAATACCCAGAAGGAGGAACCCGAAGATCCAGAGGAGGAGGAGCCTCTTCCACTCCCGGATATGGGTAAAGGGTTCCCCACTACAATTCATTGGTGATAGTGGGAGCCAAAAGAACCTCATTTCAGTAGATGTTGTGAAGTGGCTAGGCTTATCAGCCACAACACACCCACAACCGTACACCAACGGGAGGATTCACTAAGGACGGGATCTTTGCGTCAGCCAACAGTGCCACCTTCCATACAACATCAAGCCCTTCACGGATGAGGTATTATTTGATGTTTCTCCTCTTTATGTTTTTGATGTATTATTATGCCAACCATACTTGTGGAATCGACATGTTGTGTACGAATCAAGGCTTTGTGTTGTTATTTTTACCTTGGGAAATAAGTTGTACAGGATACCTGACGTAGCTCCACCTACCACCATCTATTTGGTTACTACAAAACAATGCAGTAAGCTCATTTCCGAAACCGGGAAATTTGTTTCCCTGATGATACACCCTTAGGGAAAGAAGAAGAGGGTGGCCATGACCTCTAGACAGGGCCCCTCCACATGACAACAATAAATGGACAAGGTCGTGAAGGAGTACGAGGACATCTTCACCTCCCCCGCAGGGGTGCCTCTACATTGTCAGGTCAAGCACTCCATCAATCTAACCTAAAGTGTGTCATTGCCCAATGGACCAATCTATCGGCACTATGTTCTAGAAAATGACGAAATCAAGAGGTAGATTCAAGAGATACTGCTGAAAGGTCACATCCAATCAAGTTCATTACCCCGTGGGAGCCTGATCATGTTGGTGCAGAAGAAGGATGGGACTTAGAGACTTTATATTGATTATCGGACGTTGAACAAGATCACTGTTCAGAATAGGTACTCAATCACATAGATTGACGACCTTCTGGACCAACTCAAGGGGGAAAATATTTTAGCAATATCAACTTGAAGTCTAGATATCACCAGGTACCAATTGAACCCTCTGATGTGTGGAAGACTATGTTGAAAGCCAAGGAGGGCCTTTTTGAATGTTTGGATAAGCCTTTCGGCTTGATGAATGCTCCTGTAACCTTCATGAGGTTGATGGATGACATATTGCATCCATTCACCAACTCATTTGTAGTGGTGTACTAGGATGACATTCTGATCTTCAACCAGGGTTGGGAAGAGCACCTCCACCACATCCCACAAGTTCTCCAAACACTGCGGCAACACAAGTTGTGTGCCAATTTGGAAAAATGCACTTTTGGCATGACCCAGGTTCAGTATCTGGGATACATTATTGATGAACGGTGGGTGCATGTGGATCCAGCCAAGATCCAAGTCATTTGGGATTGATGATCCCCAACCAATCTGACAATGCTTCGAAACTTTTTGGGCCTTGCCAACTTTTACTGCAGGTTCGTTTTGGGGTTCTCTCATATCACTTGGCCCTTGAGCCAAGTCACCTAGGGAGGAGTGAAAGAAAAATTATTTTTGTTTGACTCTCAATAGAAGGCATTCACAAAGTTGAAACATTGCCTTTGCTCTGCACTGGTGCTCACATTACCAGACTTGCAACAACCATTTGAGACTGAGACAGGTGGCTCTTACTATGATATTGGGGCGGTCCTTACTCAACAAGGGAATCCAATGGCATATCATAGTGAGACACTTTCAGACACAGTCCAGAAGTATCCCACTTATGAAAAAGAGATGTATTCCATTATGCAGGCCTACCAACAATGTAAGCATTACATTTTGGGGAAGGAAATGGTCATCCACATAGACCACCAACCCTGCAGTTCATACAGACACAAGGGAAGTCGTAGGATGATCACCATCAAAAGTGGTCCACATACCTATAGCAGTTCCATTTGAATATCAAGTACAAGAAGGGCAACACCAATAATGTTGCAGACTACCTTAGTTGACCACCGATCATGGCGTTAACCACTATGCTCAACTCTTGTGGGAACGATACTTTTGATTGGGCACTGCTCTACAAAACTGACCTAAACTTCGGCCACACATACCAGACAATCTTGGAGGGTCAGCAAGTTCTATATTTTCACCTCCAGGATGCATTGTTATGCCACCTAGGACACCTTTGTGTTACTTCAATCGAGTGTGCCAAGATGATTTGGGAAGTGCATTATAGTTGCGTTGCTCGGAATTTCGGGGTTGAGAAAATAGTGGCAATACTGCAGAAACATTTCTATTGGCCGAATCTTCGGCAAGATGTCGGGAAGTACATCATATCATGCACTACCTGTGCCATTTTCAAGCCAACCATCAAGAAGTAAGGCCTCTCTACTGCGTTGCCTACTTGTAGTCGACCTTGGTAATCCATCTCTATGGATTACATGTCAAGCCTTCCTTCTACTAAGCAGGGTAATGAGTATGTTTTTGTGGTCGTCGACAGATTCTCGAAGATGGCCATTATGGCAATGTGCAAGAAGAATGTCACAGCAAAAGCCACTGCTAAACTCTTCTTTGAATGAGTGTGGGTACACTTTGGGATCTCATAGTCTATCATCTTTGATCAGGACAGAAGGTTCCTTAGTACATTTTGGTCCAGTCTCTAGTCGATGTTGGACACCAAGTTCAATAAGTCCACAAGTTTCCATCCCCAAACTGATGGTCAGACAAAGGTTGTTAAAATGATGATCATACACATTCTGCACATGTACAACTCAAAGCATCCACGCACATGGGATGAGAGCCTCCCCTATATCTAATACAGCTATAACCAGGCTCTCCACAACTCAACTGGCCACAACCCTTTTCAAGTGGGCTTGGGATTCTAGCCACTATGTCCCATTGATGTGGCCATACCATTTGCAGCTACTCAGGCAAATTCAACTCATGTCCAGTCTGAAGCCAACAAGTTAAACAACTTCATTGAGCACATTCAACACATCTTCCAATAGGTCCATGACATTATGGAGAAATCAAATGCCAAGTACAAGCAACGACATGATCAACATCGAGTGCCACACAAGTTTTAGGTGGGTGACAAAGTTTGGTTGCATTCGAAAAAGGAACACATTATCGGAGCCTATGGAAAACTCAGACCACCCCAATATGGTCCTTACACCATTACCAAGGTTATGCGAGACAATGCATTTGAGATTAGAATCCCCCCATTCCTTTCCCTTGACACAGTGCTCAATGTGGACCACCTTCGACCATACTTCCCACCATTGCTGGACACATCAGACATTGAAGAACAACTCCCACCCGCAGAGTTAAATCCAAACTACATGGAACAAGCCACAACTGATCAGATCATGGATAGATAGATCAAGAACACCTGACATTAAGGGATACAATTATATCGAGTTGTTAAAGTAGCCAACTCCTTCAGCAGGGCAACTGGTTCACCAGGGACCAAGCTCAACAAAAGTTTCCTCATCTCATGGAGGAACTCAACGCAACGGGGACCATTGCTTCCTAAGGGGGGAGAAATGATCTAGGTGGATTTTGGTGGCCACCCGCCTATTCCACTTGAACCCCCACCATTGTTTCTTTCGTTTTTTTCAATTTCCTTCATTGTAGCACAATTTACTATTTTTGGTAGTTTTTTGGGTCTTGAACTTCCGGAGCCATTTTGAGGCCCTAAACGATGTTTTTTTGGTAAAATCGAAGCCACCATGATTGTTGGCCTAATGTGGACCACTCTAAAGTTGTAGTCCTCAGATAGATCTTTCCAACGAGGTATTTTGCACGTCAAACAAAGATCATATGCCAAATTTACGACCCGGGAAGTTGATGCACCAATTTACTTAAACGAGGCCCATAGTTTTGGTGCTTCATCTCCTAGGATTAGGTTTTTGGATTT
Organism: Pinus taeda; assembly: GCA_000404065.3. NCBI lineage: Eukaryota > Viridiplantae > Streptophyta > Pinopsida > Pinales > Pinaceae > Pinus > Pinus taeda. The sequence goes on along the minus strand of APFE030611423.1, from coordinate 57,898 downwards.
TTATGGTTTTCCATTATTTCTCAATAATAAATAGGCCTTCGAGCATCATTGGAACACAGTTTAGAGGCATGTAGCCACCACATCTCTTCTCAGAGATAAGCTATCATCGCCCAAGCTAGTTTATTTCCATTATGTATGTAAGCATATTTTAGTTCTTTGATATTAATGAAATGAAGTTTTATTCCTCATGCATCTATGTGTTTATGGTTATATCTGTAATTTTTTGTGTTCTTGTCTAAATTCATATCATCCTCCTCTGGCTGTAATTGGCTTCACTTCATCCCCATGTGCAATTTCCCACTCACTTGAGCCCTTAAGCAGTGTTTGCAATTTGAACTTCCAATATGTTAATTCGACCCATCAAGCTTATTTCTCTCATTCAAATACACTTCTGCCATGTGATTATTCATTGTAATATGATCGATCTATGGATCCACCACAAAATCCTCACTCTCATTAGGGGAATTTTGAGGTCTAAAATGGGCCTCCTAAGAAAAGTACACAACCAAAATAAACTTTATAATAAACAATAGGATTCAAGATGATGATGTCAACCATCAGGGATGATTCACCATTTTTGGAGTAAAAAAGTAAAAAATTAAAAAATAATAAAATAATAAAACTACTTTTTAAACTAGTATTTTCAAATTATCTCCCTAATGTTTTACTCAAATTTTGATCGGGAGTACCCATTGGATCAAAAAATTTAATTCCTCATCTAAGGAGTACCCATGTTGAATACTTTTGATGGACCTTGCTACACGAAAAATGAGAAATACATGAAACAATGTGACTACATTCACATTTTTCATGTATTTCTCATTTTTCATGTAGTAGTGTCCATCAAAAGTATGCAATATGGGTACTCCTTGGATAAGGAATCAAATGTTTCATCTAACGAGTGTTTCTGCTCGAAATTTGAGTAAGCCCATAGAGATATAAGTTGAAAATATGGGTTGAAAGAATAGTTTTTTATTTTTTCCCTCTAAAATTTGATGATGTAATCTAATATTATTTTATTATTTCCACTATTATTTTATAATTTCCTTAGGAGGCCCATTTTATACCTCAAAATTCCCCTGATTCCAGCAATCGATCAGGTAAAAAACAAAACTACACCAACACCGATGATTTCAACCTCAAAAAAAACAAAAAATGTACGAAAGGAGTGATCTCGATTTTATTGGAGTGATCTCGGCCTCATCAAAGCACCACCAAAAAAAAAGCGCACATAAAACCCGACTTTAAGCAGTCTACCTCAGCCTAAACATACCGAGGCTCTTGATTTGATATAAACTCTATTAATCAAGACTAGTGTAAGACTTCCTACCATGAGAAATTAGTTTTGGTGAGAACGAAAAAATATGGCATTGTCACACATACTATGACACACAATATGGACAACATTGGATCTCATCATTAGCAACGGAAATAAGGTGTTCCACATTTTTCTAGTAGTAAGGATCTCTCACAAAAATAATCAGAATCCAATAATCGATCTCGAGATCAACAAAACACCTACGCGATCTCGGCTTCAAAGCAATGTTGGCCTCGTCAAAACACAACAGCCATGTGATCTCGGACTCTAGACACAAACAAGAAACCTCTCTGTAATCTCAGCCTCAAGAAACACCAACCACAGGTGATTTCTGTCTCGAATCTTGATCTACAAACACGATTTACCAAGCGATCTAACTGAAAGTGTCTAGCTCACTAGAACATTGCACTCACACATCCACCACGATCCAACTCAACATTACACCAACGCGAGATTAGGGGATCGGGTCTGTGCTTATGACCTACACTGATCAGAATCGCATAGAGTAGTGGGACATCAGCGCAAGAATGAGGTTAAATTCCGTGATGATCCCCGTTAGGAACCACAAAAGAATGAGGGAAAAATGTCGTGCTGGTTCGACTTTGGTTAGCAAAAAAAACAAGTTTCACAACAAATCCTTTGCCATTGAGGCTTTCTCGATGGTGCCTCTCTTTAGCTGCCAAGGCTCTCAGCTTTGCCACCAAGGCACTTAATTCAGCCACCAAGGCTCACCAGCTCCGATACCATGTTAAAAATGGAAGACAAGATTGAAACACTAAAACTAGCGGCTCACAGGTGAGCAAGATACACCTGCAGACTACTTGGGCAATACCGCACACATTCATTAACCGTGGAATCAAAATATATAGGTTTACATCAATTTAGGGAGATCAAAATTTTCTCCTAGAAAATAGAAACTAATCCTAATCTAGGACACACACACAACTGTGAAACATACTTTCTCTAATTTTATATAATTTCTCCATTATTTTCAACTACATACAATCAAATCCACTCATATTTCAGAGCCACTACTTTCTTAGATGTCAAGAAATAAAGTGAGAGAGATGGATTCACGACCTTTCAAGAAATAATTACATAGGAGCTATTGGATTTCGAATGTAAATTTTGGAACATAGACGAAGGAAAAGTGGTCCTAAGGAGGAGTCTCAGTAAAGCCATTGGTATTCTTGTTGTTTTGGACAATGTTGATACTTTTGATCAGTTGGAAGCTCTAATGGTTTCAGAAATTCTTGGGCCAAGTTGCAGAGTATTGATTACTATTCGAGATAAGAGAATACTGGAGCTCGCACAAATTTCTAAGATATATGAAGCTACGAGACTCAACATTGATGAGGCAACATAACCCTTTTCCCACCATGCTCTTCTTAGTCCTTGACCTAGTGTTGGTTTTGATGATTTGCACCTAAAATTTGTGGAGATATTAGATATAATTATGTTTCCTTCAAAAACATTTGGGAGTCATTTATATATCAAAATAGAGAGAAAAGTTTTGCCTTGAGGGGGCTAACCTAGGTATGGAGTTAATCAGCCAAACAAATCCCTACACTACTGGCCCTTTCGGCATCAGCCCACGGAGTGCAGACTGAAGTCTCACCTGAAGCAGTATGGGGGGATGATGGAACCAAGTTTCCACACCCTTGAGATGTCTGAGGTGCTGATTTAGTCCAATTGTGCCTACCTTCGCGCAGGTCACTTCACGCACTGTCTTAACCTTCAATACCTTCACGATATGTTATAATCACCTTTTGCGTAGCCCTAATAAGGGGCTGAGATGCTTTCGCGCTACTATGGTAGTGTTATGTGCTATTTCCCCAAATTATAGCATGTATCTTACTTATCTTCTTAAAGATCTTAGTTAACTTTGCATAAATAGATATTCTATCTTGCATTCACTTATTCAACACATTCATATATATTTGCGCATCATATAAGCATTAAAAATGCAATGAATATTCAATGTAACAGATCCATAAAATAGGAAATAAATATGCAGAATGGATATGCAAGTTTTCTTTATTAATGATCCAACTGTTACAAACTTGACTCGCCCTACACACTCAGCTGCAGGGGTCCATGCACTCAGCTGCAGAGCCTTCTCCTACTCTACGACCAAAAACTAGACTTTACACTTTAGATACGACTCAATCCTTCATCCTTATCATTATTATTCCATTATCTCTCTATCTCCTTAACTACTTAAAGCCTCGCTCTATTTATACAATCTCTACAGCCGAAATTACATTACAAAATTGAGGGCAGACAACCCTATGACTCTTTTACAAACTACACGCTCCACGCCCACAAAATGTGGAGTCTTTACATAGAGTTTACAACTTTTGACCAAAATCTAGGATCTAAGCCCTAAAACTTCCCTTAGGGGATCCCGCGCCCAATAGGCCCCCAACACAAACATCGTGACTCGCCTTTGAGTCACTCTATCGGTGTGGAGACCTTTGCGTGAAGACCTCCCAACTATGCCTAGATCACTACAAGATCGACAACGCACTAAGCGGCTGCGTGTTGCACTTCTTGGACGCGTTGTTCAGAGACCGCTGTAGCTGTACTGCTTCCCTGAACCTATTCTTGTGTTCCTTGCATCTGCATGAACTTTACTTCAATAGAGGCGATAATGACGTATGCCTCATCAATCCATGGTTGTAAGTGTGCCTTCAAAATTGTTTCCTTATGTTGAGCATCATCCACCTGCTCCTTGAGCGCTTTCGCCTGCTGCATCCTTGCGAGCCTCTATGTAAGGGAAACCGTCTACATGGTCCTTTTTACGTCGTCATAATTCTGTTGTAGCTTACGTGCCCTTGTTTCTAAGCACTATATGTTTGGGGCCTCCTGCAGAGTGGTGAGAACCTCGAACGACTCCTCAAACATCTTTGTGCAGTCTTTCACTGAACTGTTGACCTCCACTATTGGTGTTGTAATCGTACTGGCAAGTTGTTCCTTAACCTCTGGTGGAGTTGAAGGTTGCTCCTTCAGTTGTATTTCAACTATCCGAAGGTTTAGTTCAAGTGAACCTTTGCCATCTCTTCCTTTGCCTCGCACACCCCTACTGTGAGTTTCCAAATGCGTGCCTCTACTAGTTCCTCTGCTTGGATGGCCAGCTCCAGGACCATTTGGCAGGCTTCCCTGACCACCTACAATAGCTGTCAGTTCTGTGCCACTGCCTCATCACGCTACAAGCTCAACTATTCAATGTTGATGCACTTCTCGCTCATGACCTGGTGGGTGACCCTCCCTAGCTCACAATTCTATAATAATTCTGTCTTGCAAAACGTAGAGCATCTCTTGAGGGAGCGGAACCATATTTATCTTGATCCAATTCAGCCCACTGACCATAGGCCTTTTGGCCTCATTTTCTATAACGAGTGCTCCTTCTGGCAGCACTATAGTGTTGGTCATTCTGACGCGCAACATTTCCTAAGCTGCGAACGTGCCTGCTGCGAGGATGGTTGACAAAGTGCCAACCTATGGAGTACGCACCTGCAACTCTTATATTCATGCCCGGAGGGCCCCTAACACCATTTGGTTTTCCTCCACAAACTACTGGAGGGCCTCCACGGTGACATCCCTCACCATCTCCCCAATGTCATGTAGATCCCCCTCAGTGAGGATGATTGGGTCGAAAGAAGTTTTCAAAGCATTCGACTTCTTCCATAGCCCTACTTGCTCTCTTGGGTGTTGTCATTTCAGCTGTGTGGACGCTGTCTGTGGGTCCGCGCCACCTTTCTCTATATCTATTTCCTATTCTGGCGAAGGTGAATTTTGGCATTCACACTCCTTCTCTGCTGCCTTCTGCTGCTCTTCCGCCTCCTTCGTAAAGTCGCATGCCTCTTGGGCCTTGGCTACTGCTGCTTCGTTCCTTTAGTTCTCTGCCAACTGCACCATCCACAGTTTTTTCAACCTTTTTCCTCTGCGTGGTGGACTTCTCTACTTCCACCACGGAGTTGGCTGGAGCATGCCACTCTGACAACCATGGCTCAAGGATGATAAATATGACATTATCCATCACCAGATAAGGGAGCTCGTGCCAAGTCTTCGTTGGGTCCTTCCTCACCTTAATGTACATGTGGATGAAATTTTCCTTGAACTCTGTGAAGCTCTGCAGACTGTTATAGACCGTGGGCGATAACTGTGGCTTGTAATTAATCCCCATTCTGATGTTCATCTCCATGAACACCTAGAATATCTTACTATCCCTAATTCTCTGTGCATCTCTAGTTGCCCAAAGCGAAGCATACTTCGCTACCTCTAGAAGGTCCTACGCAATCGTTGGAAACTGGTTGTCCTCAGGAAATTCCCATGCCACTAGCATGATGGACAAAAACAACCACACATAATGAAAAGCCTTCCCCTGCTCCTATGCCTCACGGGAGTTCTCAAGGAACTCTCTACACAAGTAGTCTGCCTGGTTAAGTTGGACCCCTTCTACACAATGTGCGGCAAGTGTAGCCACCGACGCGGGCACCTCATCCACGCGGCACTTCTGCATAACCTTTCTAGCCAATATCTGCGTCGTGACTTTGACTGCAATGTTGTTGATGCTAGAAATCATGTATCCTCTCTTCTTCTATAGCTTGAACTTCTTCTTTGTGGCCTCCGCGATGGCCAAATCATCACTTTTACCCTCCGATATGTTCATTGGGTCCTCCCCTCTGTAAGGGAGCCGGGTAATTCTATGAATTAAGTGGTTCGTGATGGGGATGGGCTCCTCCAACCACAAGCACCCATCGTGCACTAGGAATAGCAGCTGCCCGATGATGAAAATAGTCATTGGGGCGTGATGGTAATGCGACACCTAGAGCAGGTTTCAATCATGCCTTTTCTACACGTCTCAGCCACTTACGCGGCTCCATCTCTATAATTCCCATCGGCGCGTATTTCTTCTGGCACATCATCTATGTGGTTGCCAAATGTGGGAATTTCTCATGTTCTGTGAGATCCTAGTCTTCAAATTTCAGTAGAGGCACTTGCCCCAAGTGTACTCCTTCAAAAATTAAGTCGTCAGGGAGAAGTGGAGTCTACAGAGAGATTTTTCTCTCATCTATGTCTTTGGGCACCCTTGCTTTTCCCTTCTATGGAGGAACATATGTGGGCAGCCTGGTTAGAGGGTCCACACCCTGGGTTTCTACCTCCATCTCTACATCCTCCTCCTCCTCTACCAGGATTTCTTCAAAGTCTTCCTCCTCATCGACTTCCAAATTGATCGCCTTCCCCTTTTATTCCATGGTAATCCTAATCCTTAATGGATTCCTAGGGGACACGCGCACCGATAACATAGGTTGCTTGTCTTTCCTAGGTCTCAGTGTGCATGGTGATTTAGGGATTTCTGTGACTATCCCGACACTTTTTGGGGCTTCTCCTATCATCATGTCCTACACGGCCTCCTCAACGGTCATTGGTCTAGTATCCATGGCTTCCTCAGGTGTGGCCATAGTGTTATTCCACAAATCACTTAACGGTTCGGGTAAGTTCTCAAACAATGAATTCACCTTCAACAGATTGAACAAGTATGAGTTCATGAATGTCTAGGCGCGTAACAACTCAGTTCTAAAATTGCCAAGTGTTATTTGCTAGACACCCCTTTGTGATTTATAGTGCCTTTTGAATTTGAACTCGACCGTTCCTCCCACATTCGGGCATTAATGCTCACTTGGCGGTAGATTTTCAAGAATCTAACCCATAAAGTTTTCCTTAAATTCTTGCCACCTACTCCATTTGGTCCCAAACCAAGCATCACATCATGAATAGTGACTGTAATGGTCACTTACCATCTGACTCGAGCGACAGTGCAGCTACCCTCGTGCTGTCATGGACCCTGCGACACTTTGCTACAACGCACAGACCTGACATCAAGTAGCTCTCGGGAAGAGTAGTTTATAGTCCCGTGCCTCCTTTTAGCTGCCTGGAGCATTAAGATTGTGATTCTGTCAGCTAGTCAGATGGTCGGGCCACTTGTGTACGCCTTTAAATGACTACCATTGACTTTTCCTGAGAAGAGTTCTCCATTTAACTTTACCAATTGCACCACGCCACTATCTGTGATCTCCTGAATAACATATGGTCCCAACCAATGCATTTGGAGCTTCCTTGGGAATTTATCGAACTTACTATCATACAACAACACCAAATCATTTTCTTTAAAGGTGCGCCACTTAATATGTAAATCGTGCCAAGCCTTTTCGTGTTGCTTTTGGACCTGCTGGTGAAATCCAGCAAAAAATATTTCTTCTTCGAGCTCCTCTAACTACGCAAGCCTCTCCTCCAGGGCTCCGCGATTCGTCATACTTGTGAGTGCTGCTATGCATAGACTAGGCATGATGTATTCCATAGGCATTACAGCTTCCACTCCATAGACAAGCCTAAAAGGTATTTGTCCCATCAGTTTCTTGCATGTCATCCTATAAGCCCATAATACTGTAGGTATGCGCAGGTCGCAATCACTTTGCTGCGCATTACATATTTTGGTCAGCGCAGTCTCCAATACTTTGTTAGACGCTTCTACTGTCTCGTTAGCCTGCGGGTGATATGGTGTGCTTTTCTGAAGATACAACTGAAATTCTTCTGTTAGCGTGTTGATTGTCTTGTTCAGGAAATATGTATCGTGATCACTCATCAAGACCTTCGGACGTCTAAATCGCGTCAATACATGTTCAAACATAAACTTCATAGTCATCGTGGCTGTGCAATCCTTTACTAGTTGCGTTTCTGCCCAACGAGTCAGGTACTCTATCGCAATGATAATATATCTCACGCATGTCTTCCCTTGAGGTTTGATAGGTCCTACAAATTCAATTGCCCACTTTTCAAAGGGTTGCAACATCATTTGCAGATTCAAAGGCATCTCATCCCTCCGCAATGGTTTACCTGTTCTTTGACATACATCAGAGGCCTTGCAATGTGCTTTTGAATCCTGATGAAGGGTCAATCACCACAACCTCACGTAAATAATTTTTTTCACAGTTGCTCTCCCTGCATAATGTCCTCCCACAACACTCGCATGAGCATCTGCGAGGATATTGCTTCATTCTAACTCGGGTACATACCTTCGTAGTATCTCATCAAGCCCCATCTTATATAGGTTCCCCGCAATGACAGAGAAATCTACCGTGCGCACCACTAGTTCCTTCTTCTGCTAGACAGAGTACCCTTTCGGCATAGTTGTAGTCGTGAGAAAGTGAATTATATCTTCAAAATGTCCATCCGCTACGTGCACAGCAAAGCGCCGCACGTCGGGTAATCCTTCCTCCAGAATAGTAGGTTCCTCTCCTATCTCAATGTGCGACAGGTGATCTAGTCCCACATTCAATCGTCTAAGCTTCACAACAACTTCAAAATCATATTCTTGGAACAATAAAAGCCATCTGCATATGTGCCCTCCCAACACAGGCTTATTGACCAAGTACTTCAGCTCAAAATGAGTTGTATACATCTTAAAGTGACCTCCTAGAAAGTAGTGTCGATACTTCTGGAGCGCATATACCATAGCCAGTCCCTCACATTCAGTGGTGGAATAGTTCTTTTCTGCTTTAGATAATTTGTGACTCATGAAAGTGATAGGGTGATCCAAGCCTTCTCCACCATCCTATGTTAATACTGCCCCCAACACTATACTTGACATGTCAACATCGACATGAAACTCTTTCTTCTAGTTTGGGAAGACCAGAATCGATGCAGTAACCATCTTTTCTTTCAATACTTCCAGGATTTTCTTACAGTCATCGTTCCAACAGAACGTGACATCCTTTTTCAATAGCTTTTCCATTGCCGCGGTGATCTGGGCATAGCTTTTGATGAACTTCCTGTAGTACCCCGTATGCCCCAGAGTAGCGCGCAACTGTTTTTCACTCTGCGGTGCTTCCAAACTTAGAATCACCGCGATTTTCATGGGGTCTACCATCAGCCCTTGTCTACAAACCACATGCCCCAACAGGTTCCCAAAAGGAATGAGAAACATACACTTCTTGAGGTTGAGCACAATTTGGTATCTTTGGCATGTATCCAGCATTAAGCGCAGGTTCGCAACATGGCACCTAACCAGCCCAAATACAGTCCAGTCATCAAAATAGACCTCTAAGAACTTATGAATATATTCCCTGAATGCCGCAATAACTATGGGTGAAAAGATAGCAGGGGAATTCTTTAATCCAAATGGCATGACAGTATATTGAAAGCAACCCCACTCAGTCGTGAAGGTTGTCTTGCTCCTATCCTCCAACACGATTTTGATCTGGTGGTACCCTGAGAAGCCATTAGTGAAAGAATATGCTTCCTATACACATGCGACGTTCAACTTTCTGAGATCCACGCATATTCTTATTTCTTACAGTTGCTTCTTCTCTTGTACCACCATCGGGCTTACCCAATCGGATTCCTCCACAAGTTCAATGATGCCTAACGTGAGCATCTTGTCTAGTTCTATGTGGACCTTCTCCTTGTATTTCAAATTTAAGCGACATGGCCTTTGCTTAACTGGCTTCGCATCGGGTTTTAATGTGATCTTCATTACCCCTAAATCTCTGATTATTCCCTTCAAATCTATAAACTTGGTTGGTAATAACCCTTGATATTCACGGAGTAATTCAGTGACCTTATCCACCATCGAGTCATACCAATAGTCTCCAATATTCGCAATTTTAGGTTTCGCCTCCATGCTAATATTCACTTGCTTAGTCTTCACCGGCATGGTTATGTTAGGGTTCTCAATCTATGGTCCCTGAACCTTGCAGTGGCCTTCTGTCTCTGGAATGTTAATTTTCCACAGATCTTCATCTTCTTCTTTAGCAGTTACATTATAACATTCCAGTGTGTAACTCAACTGAGTAGCCCATCCAGGCTTAATCAATTCTACCGGCTCTTGTGGTATCATAAAGATGGTTGCTTTAACCTCTTGTAGCACTTCATCAATACTGTCCCACTCATCCTCAAAACTGAAGGTCATCACAAACCCTTCGTGCAGAAAATCCCATTCACCTATCCTGTGGTGGAGCTTTGTTTCTATATACCAGTTCATTCGTATAACATTCAAGGTATGATAGAACAGGTGTACCCACTCAGGCTGTGGCTTTTCCCCATAGGCCTGCATCCATTTGGCCAAATGCATGTGTGGATCATCTTGCCCATTATACTTATCTATTAGTCATACCCTAGGCTTCCCAAATCATAAGCACATGATTCCCCTACACTCGCACCAGTCGTCAAATTTCCCTTTGTGCGTACCTCACCACCTCGCGAGCATAGTGCGCAATACCTTGTCCAAGGACTAGAAGCGTTGCTTTTCCAGCACCTCCTTTTCAAATTTATTCAAGAAGGTATCTACCTCACTTAGGCCATCATAAGTAGGCAGGTCTCTTACTTCTGTTGATACGCAGTGCAACGACCTTGTCATCATATTACAATTCAGTTAGTTACCTCATGTAACCGATTTTGCCATCACTCCATCTCTTCAGCTAAATCTGAAGTACAGGAGCTTTCGTGCTCCCATGAAATCCACCCATCTGCGGTGGGATTCACCCAATCCTGGTTTCGTGCTGTTATCTTATAGATGTAGTCCAAATCATCATCACTTTCATAGTTGTGCACCGGCTCCATATAGCGCAATCCTTCAACAGGATCCAGGAGTATAATTACGCGTAGTGACTTATTTTAAAAAACCATTTTTCGCTTTTTTAGATTAATCACCCCGTTCATGTTAGCAGCCCAATCAATTCCCAAGAGCGCGGGGTAGGGATTGTTGTCATCAACAATCTCTATCACTTCAAATTCTGCTAGTGTGCTCGCTCCCTCAATTTCCATGATTATTCCCTGTAATCGCCCCATGGGTATTATTTTCTATTGGTTCTCCATTCACGGTTGAATAGGAGACCACTGCAGCGTAGGTCGCCCCATTCACTCCCATGTCTACTTCGGCAGAACATTCGCATCCGATCCTAAATCTAGGATAATTTGATCTATCTCATATTCTCTGATTTGTGCGATTAGTCTCATTTCTCTCCATGTCCTTGTCTTATGTTTTCTGATCTCCCTGACTACGCGCGGTTCTCTTGGTGTAGTCCCAACACATCTGTTAATGAGTTCCTGTAACCCTTTTACAACTTTACTATCACGCAATAACTTCATACATGTTTCCAAGAACATTGTGAGCATGGATGGTTCCATCTCCGGCTCCGGTCTATATTTGCTTCCTGAAGTGGAGGCATCAGCGAAGCTCTTCTTGGCTTCCATGAAGGTTTCCCGAGTGTGGTCCAAATCAAACTCCGCTTCTTTTGCTGGAGCTTTGCGAACCCAAGTACTATCTTCTAGCTATTTTCCTTTGTCATCTTCCGTCACAATTCCACTTTGGAGCACAATGTTTACATTCGGATCTTCCTCACACAGCTCAGACCTCATCATTTGCAGGTTCTGAGTCAGGGGAGGCGATAGCTATCCTTTGTCGCATATCCTAGCTATCAATGTAGGACAATCTTCTATCTCATGATCAAACAAGTTGCAATACAAACACAACAGGCACGTTGGATTTGTGCAATCGTGGGCATAATGCCTTGGCCCTCTGCAATTGTAGCATATCAACTATCCACGACCTCTTCTAGGTCCTCCTCCACCTCAGCCTTGTCCGCGCCCCTAAAATCATGTTCGCGCCATTCCTAAATTTTGGTCAAGGGGCTACATTTTTGCCTGAACTCTGTAGGTGGCAGTTCTATCCATCATTAACTCATAGCTTCTACAAGTGCACTCATTGTGTCCTATTGACCTACAAAAGTTGTAGAACAACTATTTCATATACTTCTGTAACAAGACAATTGTTCGTGGCATGTTTCCAAGCTATTTGACAAATTGCACACCACAAAGCAGGCGCCGCGCTAGGTCCTGCTTGTGCTTCTAACCTTAACGACATTGGTCCTCCTATTGCAAGGTAATTTGCAAAAACTGGGTAGTGGTCCTTGTCTTGACCCTGACCCTTGCATTTTACGCACCATACCTCTTTGTGTACTTCTGGGCGAGCTGTCCTGTCCTGTGTTAGACTCTACATCTCAAGGCATAAATTGTTCAGTTGCAGGTGGATCTGCTAAACTCCCAAGTTAGGATCCTGCATCGGGGTCTCGTGTAGCCTCATCACGATCTCTAAGGTCTGTTCCAGAGTCGTTAATTTCTGCTACGATAGTGCACTCCTCAGATGTGGCATTATTGAAGCTACAAACCATTCACGATGTTGTCCATCTGTCAGATTCATATTAGCCACGCGAATGTACATTTTAGTCTCTGATCCAGCTCCCAAGGAGTCTCGCCTAGTAGCATTGTGATCTCTTTGAATCCAATCATCGAATGTGCTTGAGACTTAGGCCTACTAAATTCTCTATTTAGCGCTACTTAGATATCCGTGATTCCCGCATTTGGATTACCATTGGAGTGATTAATAAACCAGGTTAGTGGGCAGTCCTGCAGGGCGCTAACTAGTGTCTCTTTATTTATATTGTCATCTGTAACTCCTTGTGATTCCCATACAATGCTTACCATGAACCAGAATTGGTCCGGATCCTCGTTTCCCAAACCCTTGAACACAGGCAACTTCATTATGCTTGCCATATTGAATAGCAATGGTGGCAGAGGTGGTATGGGTGAAGATGGAGGTGATGGTGGTGAAGTTGGTGGTAGTGTGGGTGGGGGTGGTATTCGCGGAATTCTTCGCCTTATTAGATGGATCGCACTTCGCGGTGAGACCTTTGCAAGCTCTTTCTCATCCCCTTGCAGAGATGAAATCAAGGGGCTAGTTTCTAGTCCCTTACTTCCTTCATTCCTGTAAGCTTTTCCACTTTGCATAGCCCCGAACATCAAGCTATCTGCATAACCCTCCTTTCATAGAACAACATTTTAATCTAAGTATTCAAAGACTTTATGTACTTACCTCATGGTCAAAGCATCGCTCTGCCTCGCTATAGCTCACTGAGGTGTTGACCGCGAACTTAGTAATGAATCCTCCTATAATCCGATCAAGCCAATGATCAACGACATGTGCGATCTTATCCTCCAATGCTTCTAACCTTCACACTAACTTAGGGGTCCACACAATAAGATTGTCAAGACTCAACCTTCCTTGGCTATCTTCTAGCTTCACGATCCACTTGTACAGCTCAATAGGGAAAGACGTGAAGAATTTCATGGATATCTATGTACAAGTAACAGCCTAACAACTATTCTTTTGTCAGTTGTGGATTCGTGTTCTCCTATGCTACGAACTCATGAATTCTTTGGCCCAACCAGCCTTCAATTTCCTTCTTAGTTGGATTCCAATGATACAACATCAGACATCTCTATGCAGATTCCGGTCTTGGCAACGGAACCATTTTTTGTCTTGAGGGGTCTAACCCAGGTTCGGAGTTAATTAGCCAAACAAATCCCTACACTACTGGCCCTTTCGGCATCAGCCCGCGGAGCGCGGACTAAAGTCTCACCAGAAGCAGTATTGGGGGATGTTGGAACCAAGTTTCCACACCCTTGAGATGTCTGAGGTGCTGATTTAGTCCAACTATGCCTACCTTCAGACAGGTCACTTTGCGCACTGTCCTGACCTTTAATACCTTCGATATGTTATAATCGCCTTTCATGCAGCCCTAACCAGGGGCTGAGATGCTTTCGCGCTGCTATGGCAGTGTCCTGCGCTCTTTCCCCAAATTACACCATGTATCTTACTTATATTCTTAAAGACCTTAGTTAACTTCGCGTAAACAGATATTCTATCTTGCATTCACTTATTCAACACATTCATATATATTCGCGCATCATATAAGCATTAAAAGTGCAGTGTATATTCAATGTAACAAATGCATAAAACAGGAAATAAATACGTATTATGGATATGAAACTTCTCTTTATTAATGCTCCAACTATTACAAACTCGACTCACCCTGTTCACTGAGCTGTAGGGGTCCGCGCATTCAGCTGCGGACTACTAGGCCTCTGCGCACTCAGCTACAGAGCCTTCTCCTACTCTACGACCCAAAACTAGACTTTACACTGTTGGGTATACGACCAAAGTCCCACATTGACTAGAAGTGGGGAGGATCATGGGTATATAAGGATGGACAAATATCTCCCTTGGTATGAGGCCTTTTGGGGTAAGTCCAAAAGCAAATCCATGAAGGCTTAGGCCCAAAGTGGACAATATCATATCATTATGGAGATATGTGGTGTCCAAAGTTCTTACAAGTGGTATCAGAGCCATGCCCCGAAGTTAGCCAAGTGGATGAATCATCGGAATGCCGAACGAAGGTGGTGGGCCCCAATAATATCATGATGGGATCCGTGAATGAGCTCGGTTAGACAGGAAATGTGCTCCGGATTCTTCATGGACGTGTCCTGGTCCCAACACGGTGAAGAGGAGTTGACCTGGGATAGAGCAAGCTCTCGAGGCAGGTAGTGTTCCATGTAAGGCGTGTGCTTCCAACGCATTGGAGCGGAGAATCCTGGTTGGTAGAGTGTGGACAGATGGATAATTGTTTGAGGGGAGGCTCGATGGTCCTTTGTTCGAGGGGAGGATTGTTGGGTATATGGCCAAAGTCCCACATTGACTAGAAGTGGGGAGGATCATGGGTATATAAGGATGGACACATATCTCCATTAGTATGAGGCCTTTTGGGGTAAGTCCAAAAGCAAATCCATGAGGGCTTAGTCCCAAAGTGGACAATATCATATCATTGTGGAGATATGTGGTGTCCAAAGTTCTTACATACACTTGAGATACGACTCAATCCTTCATCCTTATCATTATTATTCCATTATCTCTCTATCTCCTTAACTACTTAGACCCTCGCTATATTTATACAATCCCATGGTCCGCGGACCATGGCTATATCTCTACAGTCGACATTACATTACAAAATTGAGGGCAGACAACCTTATGACCCTTTTACAAACTACACGCTCTAAGCCCACAAAATGCAGAGTCTTTACATCCGGGTTACAACTTTTCACCAAAATCTGGGCTCTAAGCCCCAAAACTTCGCTTGGGGGATCCCGCGCCCAACAAAAGGAATGGGAAGCTATATTGCGCAAAATCTCCAAAATTAGTGGAATTTTGAGGTCTAAAATGGGCATCCTAAGAAAAATGTACAACCAAAATAAAATTTATAAGAACCAGTAGGATTCAAGATGATGATGTCAACCATGGGGGACGATTCACCATTTTTGGAGTAAAAAAGTACAAAGATTAAAAAGCAATAAAATAATACAACTAATTTTTCAATTCATATTTTCAACTTATCTTCCTAAGTTTTTACTCAATTTTGAGTAGGAGCACTTGTTGGATGTAAAATTTAATTCCTCATCCAAGGAGTACCCATGTTTCATACCTTTGATGGACCCTACTACACAAAAACTGAAAAAATACATGAAAAAACGTGATTACAATCATGTTTTTCATGTATTTCTCATTTTTCGTGTAGTAGGGTCCATCGAAAGTATGCAACATGGGTACTCCTTGGATGGGGAATCAAATTATTCATCCAAGGAGAATTTACGCTCGAAATTTGAGTAAACCCATAGGGAGATAAGTTGAATATATGAGTTGAAAAAATAGTTTTTGTGTTTTTTCCATCTAAAATTTGATGATGTAATCTAACCTTATTTTATCATTTCCACTATCATTTTGTAATTTTCTTAGGAGGCCCATTTTAGACCTCAAAATTCGCCTAATGAATTTGCCTCAGAACATCAAAGAAAGACTAAAAATCACAGTGGAAGGACTTGATGAAGAAGAGAAGTCAATGTTCCTAGACGTTGCCTGCTACTTGGTGAGGGAAGCTAAGGATACAATTATATGTATATGGGATGCAGTTATAATTTAAGGTTTATTTCTTAGTGTGGGTTGCAGAGCTAAGAGTTAAGTAAGATACGTCACATAATAAAATCACTTTCCTCCACACTTATGCACAATTAAATTTTTAGATCAATTTCACATATTCCAATTGTTATTTTACTCGTTTGTAATGAGTAAGTGTGTCAATTAAACTACATGTTGAAACTTGTGCAAAACACTTTCACTATGTAGAAAGCTTTGTCTTTAATCAATTAATTAATGATATCAGTAGAGCTAGGGACTATTGCACTAGAATATGTGTATTACACATTAGTGCGTGAATATATATCCCATTTTGACATAATGATTTGGCAATCTCTCATTGTAGAATTCAATGTGAGGCATTCTATATTGAGCTAGGAATTGAAAACTGAAATATTATCATAAAGAAACACAACTGCATTTATGCATATTTTCTCATTCATGGCCAAGGGTGTTTGAATGCCTCGATGCCCACGAACTGAGAAACTAGGGATCATACCACCATTCGAAGCTAATAAATCACCTTCAATTATATGCATGGATGATTAATGATGTTGAATTGCAGTCTTCAGCAATTTTGATTACATAGTAGAGTGTAAGTATATGGTGATATTTGTTGCTCAACCAATTATGGTTAGGCTAGAATATGTGACACATTTCTGAAAATTGAATGCCAAAATTGGTAATGCATGACTTTCCCTTTGGGGGTGAATTAATCCACTCAAACGGGCAATGTGAAGGTAAAAAAGGAGAGTGCGACTCAATTTACTTTCCATGCCACATATAATTTAGTTGTTTATAGATGTCGATTTCCAATGGTTATTTCAATAGACCACTTCGAAATTTAACTAGGAAATGAAATACGCTTCATTTGTTAATTGAATCTAGAACCACTCTAGAACATGCGACCAAAAGTTATAATTCATATAACTTTTTAGAAGCCATAGTATGCTCAAATAATAGTTGTAAGATGTAATATATCCCAAGTTTCACAATCACAGTACCAATTTAATATCTCAAGCACATCAACGGATGACATAATTCTAGTATTATATAGAACATGATATAGATTGTAAACTCTAAATCATCAACTCAAATTAAAGGATCAAACAACTTTAAATGACTATGAACATCCAAGACAAATAATAATCATGATTATATAGTAAAAAACATAATCACTTGTGACACACACAAAAACATAAATATTAACTGGTAATTATCAATAAATATAATGTGAAGTTCATAAAATGAAGGCATAGAACATTCTACTTATCTAGTTAAACTAAATTATGAAAGCAATTGGAGAAGGACTTCACACTATCTTCCCAAGTGTAGGTCATTTACATTGTTTTGTCTCATAACTTGCCACCCTCATGCCGGTATTTTCACAAGGGAAACACCACTTGGATCGAGAGATGGATATCAGTTGCAGGTGGTTTAGCTATGATTTAGCAAGTGCTGGTGGTTTCACAACCATAACAAGTGCAAGTGGTCTCACAACCATCACAACCACAACAAGTTCCAATGGTCTCACATCCAACCAAAAGCACCAACAATTCATTTTATGGGTAATTTCATAGAAGGAGACAAGCACTAGTGGTTTCACAACCGCAATAAACACCAGTGGTTTCATAGTCTCAACAAAAACCTAACGTTCAAAACTAGTAATCTCAGGTCAAAATTGAAAAGGGAGTAATGGTATAGCATAGGTTTAATTCTCTCAGTGAGTTTCATACTCACGTTGGCTCTCCACAAAAGTCCTCCAAAATTCAGTCGAACCCCCTGTCTAAATTGGCCAACATATTTATGGTCATCATGCTGTCTTGGGTATGGCCAAAAGGGCACCCCCCCTTGCCCTCCTTCCTTTTCACATTACCCTTTCAATTTGTAAGAAAGGAAGGTCATGATGACACCATCGAATTGCATTATCAACCAAATTAAATCAAGGAGTCTTTTTCCTAACTAGAAGGGTTTTCCATTAAATTAAGTAGTATGGATATGGTGGTTCATATCAAGTGAGCGAAAATGAAAACCCCATCTCCCCATAATATGGCCCATGATCCTTCTCTAATACATTTAAATTTAAAAAATAAATTAAATAAAAATTATAACTTTCATTAAAAAAATTATTATATAATTCTTTTTTAATATAATCTAAACTCAAGCATAACACATACTCACTCATTTTAATATTAAGTAAATCATCAATTACATGATGACTAATTTTAAATATTAAGCACAATATTCATACACCTTGATACTACAATCATGACATTATTGAATCTCAACCTAAATAACTTTAGTACGTTAAAACACAATTTTTCGTCGGTAACAATTATCACATTAGATTACACAATGACATAACATGTTTATAAGTATAATAATCCACATAGTGGATGTTACATTATTGAAACATGATGTAGTATTTGTAATATTATTTTTACCCCTAATCGGGGTGAGTTCCATAGGGTAGATCGATGGTGGGAATAGAACCATCGTGGTTATGAATACAAGGAACATTTATGGAAAGGCGTGGTGTGGCCACCCCACGCATGCAACCACGTTCAGAGTATGAAGAAAGGGTATTTTACATGAGTTATCTGGTTGGTATACGGTGCAAGTTTGTGGTCGTTGTGTGTACATGGTGTTTTCTTGCAAAGGATTATCATCGGTATCATCTTCACAGCTAGGGTGGACAAAGCGATGTAAGAGTTATAACTTTGCAGTAAGAGTTATAACTCTGCAAAGCAACATCAGTGTGGGCTACTCAGCAAGGTGAGAACGTCTAAGGTATGTTTTGAATTTTCTACCACTTTTCATGTTTAATATGAACTAGATTGCATGTAGTGGTTTCTTTGAATGGTTGAATGTGTGCGTTAGGTGTCAGAAAATATGAATTAGATTGCATGTAGTGGTTTCTTTGAATGGTTGAATGTGTGGGTTAGGTGTCAGAATTTTGCTTTTCTGTACGATTGGAAAAATTGGGGCCAACCTCTTAATGGGTCTACTGGGAAGGTATTTCATTTCAAATGGGGAAAACTATATGTTCTCTTATTCATTAGAGGCAACAAGGCTGAATTAGAGAGATCACCTCTAGAACTCGGCTTTGTACCACCAAAGATATTGTATTGGTTCCTTTGGGGTTACATCACTAACCAAACTGATAAGTATAGGAATTTTGGTTGGAGGATGTATCTAATAATTTATTGTAAACTTACTCCTTTGTTTTTTTGTCAATTTTGTGAAAATGGCATTAAGGAGGGTGGGGGATTCTTGTATTTGTACATGGATTCATGACTAAAAATTTGTTTGTCTCCTTTTGGAATGTGGGTCATTTTATATGGCAAGTTTGAGCTCATTGGCTTTATTTGTGTGGCATTTTAACCCCAATCATGAAAATGATGCTCTTGACAGCCTTTTGGTCTCCCCCCTTTTAAATGGTTCAATGTTATCTCAATTCTTGTTTCTATTTCTGTATCTTCAGTGCATATAGGGTCTAGTTTGGTGTTGGACCTCCAATCCTTCTCCACAAACATACTGCTCCAGGGTCGTGGTCAATACGAAGGTTCACAATTTTTTTCCAGGTGGAAAAGTGCTAAAGAAGCCTCTTTGGCATCATAGGAAGAATTCCATAGTGAAGTTTATGGCGTGATTGGGTATGTGAAGTAGAAGCAATGCCAACCCCAATTGAGGCCATGGCTAAGGATGGGGGGCTGAACAGGGGAAGTAGGGGTGGAAAATAACATCATAATGGCAAAGGATGGGGGTGAAGTTATGGGGACCACCAAGGAGTGGAAAAAACCAATAAATGCAAAGCCTCTACATTGAACTTTTCCAGTTCCATATTGGAGAACTAGGAAGTGGTCATTGATTTAGACGAAGAACCAGAAACAATTGAGTTGGTTAGTGATTTGGGCAATATAGTTTTGGGCCCTTGACACACCAGGGGGAGAAGGATCATTTACTCTCAAAAATTACTTTTATACTTGAGACTTAAGATATTGACAACCAAATCCATGGGAACAACACCAGTAGTACCCTCACAAACACATGGAGAATTGGAGGAGATAAAGCGAGAGATACAACAAGTAAAGCTCTATATGGTACAGGTGAATGGATTCTTAGGGAGAATAGAATACCATATCCCATGCATTCATCTGTCAACCCACCCATGATCCAGTACAAAGGACCCAACACCCACAAACTCATTTGATGAATATAGTTTTTTTATTCTCAGCTAGTAGCCTTAGGGCGTTTTTAAGAGACTGGTAAATGCCAAAAATATATTTCATTTTTTTAGCTTTTCATGACTTGATAAAGACTCATAAATTTTTGTCACGATATGACTCCATTAGATGCTCAACAAAATTGGTTTCCCCTGGGGCAAGTTGAGATCATCTAGTTCATTTTTTGAACTTGCACATACAAACCAACGTAAAAAAAATAATATTATTTTTCCATGTCATTTGCCAATTCAATATTAAGTACTAAGAGGAATAAATTTCTCCCTCATACTAAAAAGGTTTTTTTTTTTTTTTCAATTACTTTATCTCTTTGAATTAAGTTTGATATAAATTAAAGTGGAATTTGAAGAATTTTACAATTTTATTATTATTAGTGCTTTTTTAATCTGTTAATGTAAGTATTATTTTATTAGCTTTAAATATATCACTAGCTCAACCATATAAACTAAATGGATGGTAAACGCGTATTGATATCAATCCATGATAAATATCAAAAGACTTATCCCACTATACTTTTCACATTTCCTAGATTAAAAAAAATCATAAAAGTTAACTACATTATAACTATATTCTAAGTTATTATTATTATTAATTATAAAAAATTGTCCATGATGCTTTGTATTGATGGTGAATGAGTGCATGTCACTAGTGCAAATCCCTTGTGGTGTTTACCCACAAAAAGAAAAGAAGAATTAATATATTAGTTAGACAAATGCAGATTTTAAAAAACATGTAACAATGTTCTTAACCATTGAGATTCACCACACTTTACCATGGAAATTATTAACTTGTAAATAGCTCTTTTTACAATACCATGAACCAAAACCATGACTTATTAATACCACATGCCTAATATTAGATGTATTGATATGGTGGTTTTTTAATTAATTAATTTGAGATCAATTAATTAAAACATAATAACTAACTTGGGGATAAATCTTAATGCTTGATTTGTAAATACTACTATGAATATTCCAACATATTTCAGGGAGGTTA
>APFE030611419.1:0-19422 GCA_000404065.3 Pinus taeda | reverse complement strand
ATATTTAAATTTAACCATCTATAATTATATTTTACATTTAACTATGTAGATATATTTTATATTTAAGTATTTTTTTGGTGTTTTTCTTAATGAAATTGTTTGCAAAAACCACAATTTCACTCAAAATATTTTTTTTTTAACACCCTCCTCCCACATCTACCCAAACAACCAGGGTAAACATGCGACAAGAGGCCACTACGATATGATTTGACCTCCTAAGTCAAGTTAAGGAAGTGGAATGCATGGAAACACACTATACAAACATTAATCATCAGCTATAGGATCCTCAGTAACCAATCCAATACTCTAGACAACTTGCCTTGGGGTCCCACTAGAATTTTGGACAGCTTAAGCCCCAATCAATCTAATCCTATAGGCATGAGGGTAGCCAAAAACCCAAAGTTTCTTTCACAGGCTTTCCTGCTAGTGAAGGAGACCAAATCTATCAATGTTGTGCTAGTGACTTCGGGATTTGAGCCACTTTTTCATGCCCAAAACCTAGGTCACTGCCCAGAATTGAACCATCTCTTCAAATCAGTAAAATAACATGGAAATGACATTACTAAATAAAATACTTATTTAAGGCCTTGATTGGACCCCTACTAGCCATGATAGGCATTTCGTCAAACATATTGTGAATATGTAATCTACAGGTGTAAATAACAGTTCTGAGCATAAGAGTTTCATACTTAGTTGAGAATAGCTAAGAACCATTGATGTCTCAACACATCAACCGCCATTTTGTCCATTAGGTCATAGATACATTGATCATTCAATTACAAGTAAAACATGATGAGAGCCACACATGGTTGTTGTCATTAAACACATACATAACCAACATAATAGGGACAAAAATATCAATGAAATCACCACCATATACACCACATATAATCAATCATGATACTCATAGAAATACAAGGAGAAATAACCTTTCACTGACGATGCAAAATCCAAGCCTGGGATGGGACTTCCATGTTCAACCTGACCATAGAATGGTTGAGCCAAATATCTCTTCAACATTCACCTGTGTGTCATATTCCAAGCATAAATGTGGGAGATAATAGAACACTTCAATCAAAACTCATCCAGGGCTTCCAAAGTCCATCCACCTCAACCCATCAAATAGTGATTCCACCTCATGGTAGAACATCACAAAACCATCATCATATTGGTCTCCACCCAAGCCTTCCAGGGCTTCTAGAGCTTTTGTCCAACCAAAGCTTCCAGGACTAGTAACTCAACCCACAACTTATTCAGGGCTTCCAAAGCATTTGTCCAACTAGGGCTTCCATATCATTTATTCAACCAAGGCTTGCAGGGATAATAAGTCAACCCAAGTTTTTACAATGCTTCCAGAGCATTCTTCCAACTAGGTCTTTGAGGACTAGTAACTCAACCCAAGATAAGGAAACATGACAACCAACCAAAAACAAAAAATGAAAGTAACCCACAATCACCATAGCTATCCAGGAATTGGCAAGGCTAGGCAATCCACTGTCAATCCCAACCATCCTCCATGCCAATCGTAGATCACAACCAAAATCCACATGCATATGCCATGCATAACAAAAATAGTGAAGAAATAATACATGCAACTTGGTACCTGAAAGAAAATCTAGTGTAGTTGCTAATCTTGATGCCTTCTTGTGCTTTCCTTCTCTTTTGTTTCCTTATTTCTCAAAAAATCCAAGTATGCCACACCCTCCAAGAGTGCTCCAAGAAAACTCCAAGTCTCCAAGAGTATGAGAGAGAGAGAGAATAATGTGAGAGCTCCAAAACTAAACTAACAAAAGGTTACCAACTGATCCTCAAAAGCCTTTTTATGAATTATGCCTCTATTTTCTTCATTTTCCTTTATTTTCATTCATTTTCCTCCTCACGTGCAACCTGTGACCTTTCACCTCCCTTTTCTCCTAATTTCCATTATTTTCATAAATAAATGTGCCAAAAATGCCATTGTACCTTTCCAAAGCCTTAATCATTTCCTTTGCCAATTTCTTTAGCTATAAACAATCACAAGTTATCCCCATCACTAGGATTTTTCCCAACATTCATCTTGGAATAAGTGTCCCATCATCCATGGTTATTATTTTTCCTTTATTTACTTTTATTACTTGGAATTTTCACTAGGGCTATTACAGAACCCTCCTCCTTCGGGGAACACCATCCTCGGTGTTCAACAACACCTATAAACACAAAACGGCTGTAAGAAAAATATATACTGTCGATGGAGCTTTATAACTTAGCTCGATGTAGTATTTACAATGATCACCTTGCTGAAAAGAAAACCAACATAACAACATAATAACATGACATCATAATAACATACCGCATAGTGGAGATTTATAACATAACTCGTGGCGGTATTTACATTCATTTACATATGTACATAAACTAACATCATCAAAACATACACCAAAGAATATACCAAAACACCAAGCCAAAACTGCTTTGCCTCAACTGGAAAACAAGGAAGGATACATAGCCCGCATTTGATCCACCATCTCCCATGTAGCTTCATCGGGCTCAAAGTGCTTCCACTACACCTTAACTTGCTCGATTTCTTGATTCTGGAGCATGACCACCTTTTTCTGCAATATACACTGAGTCTCCAGCTGGAATTCTTGATCCAGGTGGATATTGGTGACCACCCACCAATTCCACTTGGATCCCCACCATTCCTTCTTTCAATTTTTCAGTTTCCTTAATTGTAGCACAGTTTACTATTTTTAGTAGTTTTTTGGGTCCTAAAATTCTGGAGTAGTTTTGAGAGCCATTTTGAGGCCCTAAATGACGTTTTCTTGGAAATCTACCGCCCAACGATTTTATGTCTAAAATCGTCTTTTCCGTTGTAGTCCTCGGAGAGATATTTTCAACGGGTTATCATGCGTGTCAAACAAAGATTATGACCAAGTCACAACCCTGGGAAGTTGGCTGTCCAACTCACCCCAACGAGGCCCATAAACTCTTGGTGTTACATCTCCTTGGGTTAGGGTTTTTTTTGTTTAGGATTTCCTCTTATTGTTCAATAATAAAAAGGCCTTTGAGCCTCATTGTAAGGCAATTCAGAGGCATGTAGACACCACATCTCTTCTCAGAGATAAGCTACCATCGCCCTAGCTGGTTTGTTTCCATTTCTGTTTGTAATCATATTTCAGTATTTTACATTAATGAAATGAAGTAATATTTCCACTGCATCTCTGTGTCTATGGTTCTCTCTGTAATTTGTTGCATTCATGTTTAAATCCAGATCAATTCTCCATCTGGCTCCAACTGGAATTCTCCATCTAGTTCCACATGTAATACAGACCAATCAATCACATGATCAACATCCTTAACATAATTCCTAAGCAAAGATACATGTAAAACACCATGGACTTTCATTGTCGAAGGCAATGCAAGTTGATAGGTTATAGGCCCAATCCTTTCAATGATACTGAAGGGTTCGCAAAACCGTGGTGCCAGCTTGGCACATGATCCAAGCCGCAAGGAGCTCTTCTTTAGTTTGATGTGTAAGTACACTTATTCCTCAACCTGGAACTCCTTGAACAACCTGTTCCTATATGGATAAATATTCTACCTATCATGTGCAACCTTTAGATTCTTTTTTATCACCTTCATTTCATGTTCCATGTTCGCCAACATATCTAGTCCATCTTTCACATCTTGAAGATGAACCACCATTGCTGGTTCCAAATGTAGATAAAAAATAAACCTAATGCGATGTATCCGGAAGATAATCTACATAATCATGAAACTTGCAGAAACCTCAAAGACAAAATATCTAGTCCAATCAATACCTTGCTAACCAGATCACTCCAACTAATGGGAGTGTTGCAACTTCGCCCATACAATGCCTCAAAAGGACTCATTCTCAATGATTTCTGATAATTGTTGTTGTACTTGAACTAAACCAGTGGAAGGTACTCTTCCCACTTTCACTGCTAATGCATCACATACATCCTCAACATGTCATCCAATATCTTGTTGACCCTCTCTATTTGTCCATCTGTTTATGGATGATAATTTATGTTGAAGGCCAACTCTGTACCCAAACCTGTGAATAACACCTTCCAAAACTTGGAAGTGAACTTCGCATCCCTGTCGGACACAATCTTCTTCAGAAGGCCATGCAATCTAACAACATCTTTGATGAATACTTGTGCTACATCACTGACTGAGAATGTAGACTTCACTGGAATGAAATGTGTAACCTTTGTCAACATGTCCACAATAGCCATAATGGAATCATGTTCTCTCATTTTCTTTGGAAAACCTGTAATGAAATCCATGGAAATAGACTCCCATTTCCACTCTGGGATCATGATCGACTGTAGCATTCCACCTGGATGCTTACATTCTTCTTTCACTCATTGATAATAAAATCATCTAGCCATGAACTCTACTACATCCCTTTGCATATTCGACCAATAATAAAATATCTTCACTGATATTAGTGTCTTTTAATACCCTAGGTGACCTGAATATGGTATCACATGAAACTCCCTCAAGATCACCTTCTTGGGCTCACTATTATCCGATACATATATCCTGTCTCAGAACCTGACTAACCCATCTATTGTAAGACAATAATCCATACCCTGTGCACCTGCACTTGTACCTGTACCTGTACCACTACTTGTACCTATACATGTACCATCACCTATACCTATACATGTATCATCACCTATACATGTACATGATTAATCACCTGTACCTATACTTGTGGTTTGTTGTAACATGTGCACAATATCCATATATCTGACATCCTACTGACTTCCCCACAAGATCCTATCTTATAAGTCTATCCCATAGGAGCTCATAGTTGCAAAGTGATTTACTTGTACCCGTCTACTGAGAGCATATGCCACCCTATTCTCTTTACCTTTGATATATTTGGTCTCAAAATCAAACTCGTTGATCATGGCCAACCATCTAGCCTTCCTGGCGTTCAGATTCGGCTGGTCAAACAAATACCTTAACCCAATATGATCACTCATAAGTACAAACCTCCTTCCAAGAAGGTAGTATCTCCACATCTTCAATGCATGTATGATCGCTGCTAACTCAAGATCATGTGTTGGGTAGTTTTTCTCATGCTCATTTAGTTTTGAGGACTCATAAGATACCACCTATCCATCTCGGATAAGGACTCCACAAAGCCCTCACTTGCAAGCATCTATGCATACCACAAACTCTTTGTTTGGATATGAAATCTGTAGCATTGGTGCATGTGTCAACAGTTGCTTGAGCTACTCAAAACTAACCTCACACTCCTCTATCCATTCAAACTTCTTTCCTTTCCTCTGTAATGATGTGATAGGATAAGAAATTTGTGAGAAGTACCTAATGAAACTCCTATAATAACCTTCCAAACCCATGAATGATATCACCGTATCCGCACTCTTAGGAGCTACCCACTCCATGATGGTCATTACCTTCTCTAGATCTACTGCAATGTCCTCCTTGGATACAACATGCCCCAAGTAATGTACCTTAGTCTAAAAGAAACTACACTTTCTGAGCTTAGCATACAATTGATGTTTTCTCAACAAACTCAACACTGCTACTAAGTGCTCGACATGATCTTCCTCATTTTTAGAATATACCGATATATCATCAATGAACACAATAACAAACTTATCCAAATATGGATGCAACACACTATTCATCAAACACATAAATGTAGCTAGAGCATTAGTTAAGCCAAATGGAACAACAACAAACTCATAATGCCCATACGTGGTCCTGAATGCAGTTTTGTTAATGTCCTCCTCTTTGATGCGTACCTTATGGTATCTAGATCTCAAGTTAATCTTTGAGAACATTACTACTCCCTTCAGCTGATCAAACAAGTTAGCAATCCTCAACAAAGGGTACCTGTTCTTAATAGCCACTTTGTTCAACTGTCTGTAGTCAATGCATAATATGAGAGTACCATATTTCTTCTTCACAAAGAATACTGGTGTGCCCCATGGTGATACACTCAGCCTAATGTACCCCTTGTCACATTTCCATCAACTACAACTTTAACTCAACCAACTTAGGTGTGCTCATCTTGTAAGGTGCTTTCGATGTTGGAGCTACCGCTGGCACTAACTCAATAAAAAATTCTACCTCCCTATGAGGTGGCAACTTTGAAATTTCCTCAGGAAGTACATCCTTGAACTGCTGTAAAACTGGGTACCTGCTCAACAAATCCATATCCTCAACTTTCTTACCCATATCACTAGAAATGTGCACTAAAAATAGCTTACACCCTTTCCTACGACTATGCTTCGCTTTCATAGTTGTCACCATCATAACTTATGTAGCTTTCTTCTTACCCTATAAGACTCTTGGTTCTCCATTGTTATCAACACAGTCAATGGCTTTATCATAACAGTCTACCTTGGTTCTATGAAGATACAACCAGTCGATGCCCAACAATATACTGTCTGAACCCAATGGTAATACATTCAAATGTGTTGTGGTAGGCATACCATTCAAATCAAATGCACAAGCTCTTACCCAATAATGAATTAGTTTCTTCGTACCTATAGCCAACTGCACTAACCAAGGTTATGCATGCAATTCCATACTCAAAACACACTTATCCACCAATTCAAGACTAACATAGCTATAATTATATCTAGGGTCAATCAAAATAGAAATAATTTGATCACAAAGTTTACTGTCCATCTCAATGATAGATGCATGATGCTCTGCCTGTTTCTTATCAAATGCGACATAGATACGTGGAATACTCTGACCAACATCCCCAACAGTCTATGCCTCCTGCGCACTGTATATCTGAGGTATAACACTTTGATTCTGCATACAATCTCTCCTGCAATGGTCTTTGCCACAAGTCCAAAATTCTATAGGCTTCCATCCTATCTCCTTGTTCTGTTCTCCTGATCATAATTTTTGTCCCCTATCTGATGCAATGAACCTCTTAGATGGTGCAAAATTATCTTTGTTACCTAAATCTTTTGGTCTTACCCACTTCTTGTCCCATTTCCATTTGTTCCTGGCATTGCCTTTCTAGACTGGCTTCATCTCAAACCCGCGCTTCAATTGTCCATATCAATTCTTCAACTTCCGAATGGCCTCCTCTAATGATCTAGGCTCATCGAACTCGATCCTATCATTGAATGCATCTGGTAATCCACTAATGAATCTATGAATCTTAGCCTTCTCCTTAAGGTAAGGCACATACCTCAGCAACTCCAAGAACCTGCTAGTGTATTCATCATTTGTCATGGATCCCATCTTTAGCTCATAGAATTACTTTTCTCTATCATTAAAATATATCTCAGATAGGTACTTCTTCTTGAATAATCACTCGATTTCAATCCACGTAAAATCTTCCTCATTTATACCTTTGACATCTTCACATCTTCCCACCAAATGTCTGTTTTTCCTCTAAGACTGAAATTAGCCACTATAGCTTTCATGTTCTCTGAATAGTCATGCAACCTGAAGAACTTATTTATCCCTAGCAACCATGCCTCTGCATCTTGTGATTTCTTTACCTCTCAATCAAAGGTAGGTGGCTTCACTTTCTTAAACTCATATGGAAAATACCCTTTATCAATCCTCCTGTAAGGATGATACCGATGATGATCATAGTGCTTATTTGAATCAGAATTGGAATCATACTTGTATCTATCCCCTCTCCTATCCGAAGTGTCCAACAATTTTCCATCTCTGATTGTGTCATCTCTATCTGATTTGTGACCACCATGCGATCTACTACCATATGCCCCATTAGTCCTATCCTCCTACTCATGGCCGATTCAAAGCAGTCCATGTCACTCCAAATCTAACAAGCTATGAAGTATGAGTGCATTTACCTCTGTTACCTTTTCCTGTGCTTGTATGATTATATCATTATCTGCATTACAACTCCTTATTTCTTCCTTCAAGCTTCTCAATGTAACTACCAAATCAGAAGGGTTCCCAACACCATATTTCTCTTCAGATTCATAGGGAGAGTATTTGTAGTCAACCATCTTGCTAGCCATTTGAATTTCTTCCTATAAGGTGTATCATGTCAACTAAATCAAATCATAATAAATCAACGTACCTTATTATAGATCGAGGAGGATAGCTTGTCTGCATGATCAATAAATCAACGTGATACATGTATAAAATAATCATGACATCATATAGAAACATGAAACATAAGCATATGACCACGCAACCATCATTTTAGCTAGGGTCTAGTCATCAATCATGACTTCAACAACAACACACACCACAACCTCATGCATGAAAACCACCATCATTACGTCATTATACACTTGACCACATGCAACCATGGACATGCATAAGCGATGCATAACCATCCACACATATACATAAATGCGTATGATCAAACATGAATGCACAATACTTGAAATCAAACCTTCAAGATTGATACATGCAACTGAGCATACAAGAATGTAACCAATCATGCTACAACGATACATCTAAGTGACATAAATCGATATGTAACCATTCATACACTCACGAAGATGAATTCCTCAACAAAACATTAAGTTTCACATGACGACATCACTTCAACCATGAACAACATCATGAAAATACAACATGAAATGAAAGAGTGAGAGACATACATGCAACTGACAGCATGCATGACCAACACATATCCCATCCAGTCTAAGTGGTGAACCATTCTCTAATACCACTCTATAACACCCTCCTCCCACATCTACCTAAGCAATCGGCCAACCTTGGTAAACATGCAACGAGAGGCCAATATGATATGATTCGACCTCCTAGGTCATGTTAAGGAAGTATAATAGACGGAAACACACCATACAAACATTAATCATCAGCTACAGGACCCTCAGGAACCAATCCAATACTTCAGAAAACTTGCCTTTTGGTCCCACTGAACTTTTATACAACTTAAGCCACAACCACTATCATGTTATAGGCATGTGGGACACTAGAAACCCAAAGTCACTCTCACAAGATTTCCTGCTAGTCACTAGAGACCAAATATGTCAGTGTCATGCCAACAACTCCAGGATTTGAGCCACTTTTTAAGGCCCATAGCCCAGGTCACTGCCCAAAATTGAACCATATCTTCAAATTAGTAAAATAACATGGAAATGACAGTACTAAAGAAAATACTTGTTCACGATCTTGACCAGAACCCTGCTAGCCATGAAAGCGATTTCGTCAAACATATCGCAAATATGTAATCTACAGGTGTAAATTACAGTTCTGAACATAGAAGTCTCATACTTAGTTGAGAATCGCTAAGAACCGTTGATGCCTCAACACATCAACTTCCATTCCTTCCATTAGGTCATATATAGATTGATCATTCAATTACAAGTAAAAACATGATGAGAGCCACACATGGTTTCCATCATAAAACACATACATAACGAACATAATAGGGACAGAAATATCAATGAAATCACCACCATGTACACCAAATATAATCCATCATGATACTCATAGCAATACCAGGATAAATAACATTTCATTCATGATGCAAAATCCAAACCTGGGATGGGACTTCGACATTCCATCCGACCGTAGAATGTTTGATCCAAATCTCTCTTCAGCCATTCACCCTCATGCCATATTCCAAGCATGAATGTGGGAGCTCATAGAACACATCAATCATAACTCATGTAGGTATTCTAGAGGCCATCCACCTCAACCCATAAAAAAAAATGATTCCACCTCATGATCAGACATCACAAAACCATCATTAGATTGGTCTCCATCCAAGCTTTCCAGGGTTTCTAGAGTGTTTGTCCAATAAAGACTTTCAGGACTAGTAACTCAACCCAATACTTATTCAAGGCTTCCAGAGTGTTTGTCCAACTAGGGCTTCCTGAACTAGTAATTCAACCCACCTTGGGATTCCAGGCAGTTTGTCCAACCAAGGCTCTAAAACTAGTAACTCAACCCAAGTTGTTACAGGGCTTCCAGAGCGTTTTCCCAACCATGGCTTATAGGACTAGTAACTCAACCCAAGCTAAGGAAACATGAGAACCAACAAAAAACAAACAATGAAAGTAACCCACAATCACCATGGTTATCCAATAAATTGCAAGGCTAGGCAATCCATTGTCAATCCCGACCATCCTCCATGCCAATGACAAAACACAACCAAAAATCCACATACATATGCCATGCATGCAAAAACTAGTGAAGAAATCGTGCATGCAACTCTATACCTGCAAGCGACTTTGATGTAGTTCTTGATACCGATGCCTTCTTACGCTTTCCTACTCTTCTCTTACCTTCTTGCTCCAAAAATCCAAGTATGCCACACCCTCCAAGAGTGCTCCAAGAAAACTGTAAGTCTCCAAGAGTATGAGAGAGCTCCAAAACTAACTGGACAAAAGGTTACCAACTAATCCTCAGAAGTCTTTTTATGAATGAGGCCTCTATTTTCTTTATTTTCCATTATTTTCCTTCATTTTCCTCCTCACGTGCAACCTATGACCTTTCACCTCTCTTTTGTCCTAATTTCCATCATTTTCATAAATAAATGTGCCAAAAATGCAAATTTTCCTTTCCAAAGTCTTAGCCGTTGCGTTTGCCAATTTCCTTAGCCATAAACAATCACAAGTGATCCCCATCACTAGGATTCTACCCAACATTCAACTTGGAATAAGTATCCCATCATTCATGGTTATTATTTTGTCTTTATTTACTTTTATTACATGGAATTTTCATGAGGGTTGTTTCATTTTTTGCGAAAATCTGGTAATTTGTCCTTTCTGGAATACATTTTTTAACTATTTAACTATTTCAAATTGAACTATATTGAATTATTTTATATTTAACTATATCTTTATATGTTTGGCTCGAATATGTAATTTGTCCTCTTTAGTATATGTTTTTTAAATATTTTATATTTTACTCTATATTTGATATTTTTCACAGCGATCTGTTGTCCTTTTGGAATACATTTTTAACTATTTAACTATATATATATATATAGTTAAATATATATATATATGGCATTTAACTATTTTTTGTGTTTTTTTTGGGGCATGTTTATTAATGTCAAATGGGCCTTCATTTTTAATTTATATTTTTTTCACTAATATTAATATTTACATTGCATTAATAACTTTTCAATATTCTAATTCATATTGGTAAGGTAGGTAAATAACATTAATAAAATATTTCACAAATACCCAGATCAATAATAAAATATTTCTTCGATACCCAAATTAATAATAAAATATTTCACGGATACCGAAATTGAACAATTTAAAATTATGTAGGACATGTACATCTTTTTAAATTTAAAAGATTTTGATTAGTTTATGTATGACATGGAAATTACGTGAAAATTTCATGGGCATTTTTAGGCTGAAATTTTCTCTAATGGCACATTGTATAAGTAGATGAATGGAATGGTGGGAGAAGGGACACAATTGTCAGAATGGATAGAAAAATAGGGCTATCTACCATAACATGTTCAATTAAGGAACTATCTGATGGAAGTTTGGCATGATAGGTCAAGGAGTGGAGTGGAGGCCATGCCTTACTCAATGGGGGTAGGTGCATTTGAGATACATTTATTTTGGGATTTTCAACAAGTCGACTTGAGGTGTAGCATGAATTTCCCACAAACTCAATTTTGGGGATGCAAATTTTGGAGATAGTTTGGAAAAATGAATTTTGGGGATTGACAAGATGGTGGGAAAAAATGGATTTTGACCAGGTTAATGATGTATTATAGTGTTTGTTTAATTTTTCCAATATTTTGAAAACTTTGGGGTTGTATTTATAAAATTGTTTTCCGTCATTAAGTGTGTGTGTGGATGTTAGGCCAAGACTCCCATCTATAGTGTGTCTATTGCATCATTGGTGATTATTGCAATTGTAATTTGAAGAATTAGTTAATTAACAAAATATTCCGCAACCACTTATCTTAGTAAGAGGGGTAGATGTAGTCCAAGTCTAGTACAACCAATTTTGGTAGTTTTTAAAACATAACAACGTTGGTGCTATATGACCTAGGAGTCCACACTTCACCTTAATCCATGTAGGTCTCCTTAGGGTCGTGACAGGTGGTATCAAAGTAGGTGCTACTATCGCCTTCGTAACAAGTGGTATATTAGAACATGGCTTACATTAGGATCAAGTGATATCAGAGACTATATTAGTGTAGGTGAATTCTACAATGTTCTCTTTCACGAAAAACAATATTCAGGTGGAACATCATTGCAACCATTTTAGGTGGATTTTTTGAAGCAGTTATAGTGTTAGTTGAGAGGATCACATGGCTAGTAGTTAATTTGATAAGTGATTCTTGAAGTGATAGGTTTGTCTACACTCATGGATGGTTTTTAGTAGGGTGGTAGTGACACAAATAGGGAACTGGAGACCCCCAAGATAAAGGAACGTCGATGGATGTTGAGAACATTGTAAGTTAGTCGGTAGAATATTCATTACATGAGCAAGGAGAGAAAACAGATAAGTTGGAGATGGAGATGAAATAGATGATGCAAACATTAAATCAGACCATAATACTATATATGATATTGTGTAGTTGAAGGATGAGTATATCACAGATAGGTTGAAGGATGCAGAGTGTGAGTTGATGATCATTTGATAAAAGTTGTAGGAATAGGATGATATGATCAACATATTGAAAAAGGCTACCGGGCAAGAAGAATCTAGAACATCTATGAGAATCAAAATTAGAGAAATGGATTCTTATCATGGGATGAGAAGTGAAAATGTACTAGAGAATTTCTATTGGTATGTGGAACAATACTTGGATCATATGAGCGGGAATTTAGATGAGGCCAAAGTGAATTTCGTAACCATGTTTCAAACATGAATTAGAAGTTGTGGTGGAGGAACTAGGTATAGGACTTTACAACAAGTGGTGTAATGGATAAGATAGGTACATGGGGAGATTGCAATGTTGCTTCATGTGTATAGTTTGGGCCTAGAAACTAAGAATGGATGGATCATAATCAATTGATATCCTTGAATCACTAAAGGAAAATCTATATTTATATCAAAGAGTTTTCGAGACTCATGTTGAAGAGTAAGGACATGCTATAGGATAAAAATTTGTTCCATTTCATGAATGGACTACACTCACAGGCACAAAGTGAGTTGTGAAGGTATAATGTGCATAGTCTTGCAATGACTATCATCGCTACCAATAAACTACAAGACTGTAGAGGTGTAGGGGAGTCTGGTCCAAAGAGCACTGGGATGGAGAATAGTGACAAGGGAAAGATGATCTGTAATGATTACTTGAAGATGATGTAAAATTTTGCAAGTAAATTCTTATGTGTTGTACACAATGGATCACTTTTCAAAACACATAAATTTATTTTTTTTTAACTTAATTAACAATAATAATAGAGACAATATACCATATCAGAAACACATAACAACAAAAATGATAAAGGAGCTCACCCCTCTTTTGGGCTACATCGCCTGGTCCAACTTCCAATGATGAGCCTCTTTCATTAAGTGCTAAAATTTGTATTATATGGATTTAAATTCCTCATAATGTAAATATTATGTCTCCAATGGCTTCAAAACAACAAAAACCCCCTAGTTGGGCTTTTATTGGGCTCAATTTGGCCAAAAATGAAGAAGTTATGCTCTCCCTATGTTTCTTCTGCTAAATTATCTACAAAATGGACTAAATTGCTATACATCCTATGAATTTGCATTTTCCAAGCATGTTGAGCGACAATTTCACCTGGTGTTGGTGAGATGCATGCCAGATTGGGTGCAAAATGTCACGTAGTTTAAATGGCTAGTAAAGCCTAAAGTGGAAAACCAAGGCCACATGGGGCCATGGGCCAGGGGGCTGGGGCTAACCACCTACCTACGTCGGCATAGCTCCCTGGCTCTTCGGCGGTTGGTTACATGTGCCCATAAAACCAGAGGGCATTCCATATTTTGACCACTCAAACTCCAAATGTTGTGCTAAGCTCTCTACTTTGTCCCACCATGATTCCACGCTTCATGGTGACCATGGGCTGGTCCCAAAACTTTGTGCCCACTTGTTTGATCTGGGTATATATGTGATGGTCCTGTGCAAGTTCCATAACCATGGGCCAAGTCCTATCTGTTAACCCCTGCCTCTATACTCTGTCTTTGGTTCTATCTGCACCCATAGGACCACGACCTGGGTCTATTCCCAAGCCCCAATTCTCTGTACCATTGCCAAACTCCGCCTTTGGTTATATTTTGTAGCTCATGACCTAGGGCCGAGGCTAAGCCTAAGACCACAATTCTCTATCTATGGTCGCATGGACGTGAGTTGATTGGGGGTCAAGGCTTAGCCTTGACCCCATCCCCCAAACGCAATTCACATAAACTTTAAATATGTATTGGGCACCATAGGAGTTAAGAACCACCTGTGCCCTAATGGTAAGGCATTGTATTGTTGTTCAACCAGTGATGCATTCAAATCCCTCTAGTGGCAGTTCGACCATACAAATTTTAATATACCCTCGGAGTGCCACATGGCATGCCATGATTGGGCCACGTGGCATTCCCCCCCATTGAGCCAACACAAAAACCCAACCACCAGTTAAAATCAACCAAATCCGAAACAATACGGATAGGAAAGGTGGAAGCCTTTCATTGGTCCACAAAACCCAATCAACATGTCTGATCATCATGCCCAGTCAGCGTACAGACTGCCCAGTCAACAGTCCTGTATCCAACCTGCATATTTTTTATTTTGCTTATTTAGGAAAATGATCCGAACACGATATCGAGAGCATATGATATCAATTGTGAGAAATTAAAGTTGTGTTGGATCCAAGTCATCAAGATCTACGCTTTGGTATAGGTTTCAAGCACTTTTGAACACTTTTAATTTTGAGCACTTTATTGATCCCCTGGATCAGTCCTCCTAACTGGAAGCTTTTGGACCTCCAAAATACTATTTTCTCTTAACAAAGAGATGAGGGTATAGTTCCATCACCCTTGCCATTTCAATCCATTTGGTTTTGCCTAGTTTTTTACCTTTGAACCCCATATGAAGGTGTTTCTTGTTTCTTTTCTTGAAGTTCCCGTTTCTCTATCAAGGATAGGATCTTACTACAATTCTTCAAGATATTTAGAAGAGAAAACTTTTGTTAAAGAAATCTGAACATTCTCTCCTACATCTTCAATCAAAGGAGGCTTACCCAATTTCAAGTTATTTTCACCTTGGAGTTTTTCTTTTTTGATGCAAAGCTTTACTTCATCTCCAACCTAAAAATTGTGGTCAACATGAAGCTTATCATGTCTAGCCTTGTTTTTGGCTTGAATCTTCACCAAATGTGAATGCCATCACCATGCACGATCCTTCTTCAAAGCCAAAACACTAGGAGATCCGCAAGAAGATGTATTATAACTAATGTTCCCTTTGTCAAGTAGCCCTTGCACTTAATTCTTGATTCTTGCATTCTCTAACACTGGCATTTTGTTCAGACCAATGTTCAAAAGTGAATCATCCTGCTGCAAATGAACTTCATATTGTATTCCTCCTTTAGGAGGTGACACATTACATTCCTGGAACATCTTATCATATGTATTAGCATTCTCCCTCTTTCTTGACTAAATCATTCTTTTTATCTTTTTCTTTGAACTTCCCTTTTCGTTTTTCTCTAGACTTAAATGACTTCTCACTAGTTTCTTCAAAAGAATTCTTCC
The DNA here is from genome assembly GCA_000404065.3 of Pinus taeda. Lineage (NCBI taxonomy): Eukaryota > Viridiplantae > Streptophyta > Pinopsida > Pinales > Pinaceae > Pinus > Pinus taeda. The sequence continues at coordinate 3,765 of APFE030611419.1, read as the reverse complement.
CTCTTGCTTCTAAATGAGTTTCTTATACACAAACTTCATCTAGTTTTGTAGGATTAAACATGAGAATAGTGTGTCTTAAATAACTATGCAATCCTCAAATGTATAATTTGAATAAATTATCTTGGGAGGACAAATCTATACCCAAAATCAAATCTCTTTTCCTAAATCCTTCAATATAGCTTTGCACATTTTGACACTTAGCTTGCCTAAAATTTTGCAAATCTATAATAGATTTTTACATGTATGGTAATGAATAAAATTGCCTTCTTATTGAAAAAGAAAAATCATTCCAAGAGGATAAGTGTTTCACCTTCCAACCTAAGAGAAGAAAGCTGAATTTTGGTCTCATAATTATTGATTCTTTGTATCCTGCAATACACTTCAATTTGAAGAATCCAATTATCTAATTTATAAGCATTTACCTCTCCATCATACATAGGCAATTCAAACTTAATGTCAAAATTTAACAAAGGATTTTTACCATGTCCCTTTGGAGAATTTGGAGGTGTTTGTGAAAGGTAGAAGAAGTGGAAGAAGATGAGGATGAAGATGAGGATGAGGATTACTTGTCACCACTTCCTCCATTCCCTTTTGGAGGCTTGTCTCATTTTCCTACATCTCCTTTTGGAGGTTTTGAACTCTCTCCATACAACCTTGAATTCCTCTCTTCATAAAGAACCTTTACCATTTCAGACATCTCAAAGAAACATTTTTTAAAATTTCTTTCATCATCAGGTATCCCTTTACGACCTTCTTCATGTGCCATGACTATTGAAGTAGAGGTGTCAGTGTTTTCCTTGAAATAATTTGATATCTTGGCTCCACAAGTTCTCCTTCTCCTCTTTTAACCTTCAACCTTGTAAGCATCAGAAAACACTTGCAAACAAAATCAAACCTTCACAATAACCTTGAGCTCTGATACCAAATTGAGATTTTGTAATGCGTACTTGAAGGTGATGTAAATATTTGCAAAGTAAAATTCTTTGTGTTGTAGGCAATGGATCACTTTTCAAAACACATAATTTATTTATTTATTTATTTATTATTTTTTTTATTTTATTTATTTTATTATTTATTTATTTTTTTATATTTATTTATATTTATTTTATTTTTTTTTTTTTTTTTTTTTTTTTTTTTTTTTTTTTTTTTTTTTTTTTTTTTTTTTTAACTTAATTAACAACAATAACAGAGACAATGTACCATATCAGAAACATATAACAATAAAAATGATAAAGGATTTCACCCCTCTCCTGGGCTACATCTCCTGGTCCAGCTTCCAACGATGGGCCTATTTCATTAAGTGCTCAAATTTGTGTTTACATAGATTTATCATTCTCATAATGTAGATATTATGCCTCCAATGGCTTTAGAATAGTAAAAAACCCCAAGATGGCCTTTTGTTGGGCTCAGTTTGGCCAAAAACTGAAGAAGTTATGCTCTCCCTAAGTTTCTTCTGGTAACTGCTCCACAAAATGAACTAAATTGCTATCCATCCTACAAACCCGCCTTTTCCAGGTAGGGCGAGTGAAAATTTCACCCGGCACCAACAATATTTGCACTGGATTGGTTGCAAAATAAAACGAGGGGTCGTTCCATATTTTCCACGCCCGAACTCAAAATGTTGTACTATCCCTTCGCTCTGTCTGCCTGTGATTCCATGCTTCGTGGTGACTGTGGGTTGGTCCCAAAACTCTGTGCCCACTTGTTAGCTCTAGGTATATAAGCTACAGTCTTGTGCGGGTGCTAAAACTATGGGCCAGGCCCTATCTTATAGCCCCTATCACTATACTCTGGCTCTGGTTCCGCCTGCACCCATAGGACTCCATCCTGGGCCTATTCCCAAGCCCCAGTTCTATGTACGGTCTCCTAACTCCACCTTTGGTTATATGTTGCAGCTCGTGACTTGGCATCGGGGCTAAGCTCGAGACCCCAGTCCTCCATTTGTGATCGCATGGGCATGAGGTGACCGGGGGCAGGGGCTTAGCCTCAACCCCTTCCTCCAAACTCAATTAACATAAACTTTAAATATGTATTGGGAACCATAGGAGTTAAGAACCACCTGCGCCCTAGCGGTAAGGCATTGTATTTTTGTTCGACTGGTCATGCATTTGAATCGATCTAATGGCAATTTGGTCATACAAATTTTAATGTCCCCCAGGGTGCCACGTGGCATTCCCCCATCGGGCCAACACAAAAACCCAACCACCAATAAAAATCAACCAAATTTGAACCAATCAAGAGAGGACATGTGGTAGCCTGTCATTGGTCCATGAAACCCATTCAACATGTCCAGTCACCTTGCCCAATCAACAATCCTATATCCAAATTGAAAATATTTTTATTTTTGCTTGTTTGGGAAAACGATCAGAACATGATATCGAGAGCATACGATATCGGTTTTGAGCTATTTAATTTGCATTGGATTCAAGTCATCAAGATCTACGCTCTAGTATAGGTTTCGAGCACTTTTGAACTCTTTGAATTTTGAGCACTTTACTGATCCCCTGGATCAAGAGAAGAATAAGACATAGAAGATAAGAAGTAAGATGTCTCGAAATATAATAAGCCAATATCGTGTTAGATTTTCCCCAAGGAGAATTATGAGAAGGGTTATCCTTTGAAGTAAAAATTATTAGATTTAGAGTAGATAGAGAAGCTGATGATAAGGGTGTTGCAAGTTTTGGGTGTGGTTATGGAGAAGCAATTTACAGCATCATGGGACCTAAGAGGGAACCATTTGAGTTATTCTTGGTAGTTGTGATGATTGACCATGGGGTGAATCATAATTTCATTAGGGAGGATGTTGTGAGATAGCTTGGGTTGACACTTGATCCCATGCACAACATAGCTCAGTTGAGCCTCCAAGACTCAAGATAACTCCACCGCCACCTGCCACTCCTAGGTTACCTTTAGAGGCCCCATCAAAGAAAAGGCAGTGATCATCCAGAGCTAATCTCCATTTAATGAATTCCTATTCTTCCAGACGAATTTCCCAATGAGAAAAGGCTTTTACAGGAGGAATGGGTCTATCCTGATGGTTTGGAACTAGCTCTTTTAGCCATTGATCTCCCCCGTTGTCCAGAATCATACCATTTCTTATGGTGGGTTTGCTTCTAAGGCCTCACCCAACAGAGCTTTGATTTTAGTGATAACTCTAATAGGATTACAACTCTCCTCCCTGAAAATTCTGTTGTTCCTCTCCAACCACAGTTTCCAGCATGTGAATTTGGGAATCCACATCTAGCCAGTATTGAGAAGGCTTTTTTTGGAGAGACAGAATGGGGATAACTTGGCCCAGTTTCTTAGCAGGTCTGGAATATTTCCTGGAAGCTTTATTTTGTTAGGTCCTAGCATCAGGACACCCCTCCAAACTTCTTGAGCAAAGGAGCACATTAAAAACAGATGATTAGTCGTTTCTTTATCCAAAACATAGAGAGGGCACCTGGAGGGTCCTTACATTTCACGCCTTCTCAGGTTATCTCTAGTGAGGATAATTTTATGCACCAAGGTCCCACAAAAGAAGTCAATTTTGGGAAGAGAAGGAAAAGACCAAATAAATTTCCATTGGGTTGGCTCCGAGGGAATGTTTGGGACATCCATCATACTTTTGTAACCTTCTGTTGCTGAGTATGAGCCTGAAAGTTAGCCCCACCCTCTTTTGTCCTTAGAAGAGGCCTTTAAAGGAGATTTTCCTTGGAGAAAATCCAGTAATAAAGTGGCTTCACCATCCAGCCAATGAGAGACCTCCCCTAGATTCCAACCATC
>APFE030611417.1:242641-259189 GCA_000404065.3 Pinus taeda | reverse complement strand
GAATTAACTTTTGATTATAAATGATAAGAGTAAATTGAAAATTGATTTTAAAACAATCAAGCAATAAAAAAATTTGGGTGGAGTGATATTTGCAAGTTTATAGTTACAGTAATTTGTGATTTATAAAACCTAAAGTCTAAGAGGGACTTAACATTAAAGATTAGTATGATTTAAAAGTGTAATTTGTAAATGATTTTAACAATTTAGAATACCAAATTCACCTAAATAGAAATAAGTGTACACTTTTAAATGATTTTAACAATTTAGAAACCTTTAAACATAGTTACCAAATTCACCTAAATAGAAATAAGTGTATAGGATACTACGGATTTGTTATTTCTAAGTTATATGATTTTAGTAATTATGTAAAATGTTTTTAGAAGAACTTCCTTCTCGCTCACCTCTCATCACTTTGGGTCTTTGGATTATATGTTAGATGATTGGTGAATGTTCAACCATTCGATCATCCTAGACCAAGGTAGTTGGAAGGATGTTACCAAATTCACCTAAATAGAATTAAGTGTATAGAATACTGCAGGTTTGTTATTTCTAAGTCATATGATTCTGGTAATTATGTAAGATGTTTTTTAGAAGAACTTCCTTCTGGCTTACCTTTCATCACTTTGGGTCTTTGGATTATATTTTAGATGATTGGAGGATGTTCAACCATTCGGTCATCCTAGACCAAGGTAGTTGGAAGGAAGAGTCTAGAGATGTAGACATATAGTTTATTAAAACTTTCCAGATGTAAACATTTGCTTTATTAAAACTTTCGTTTTAATTTTAGTTATCATTATTTATAGATGAATGGAGAATTGAAGTTTTTGAAGCAGAAATTTTCTTTTAGAAAATCAAATCTTTATAGACTTTTTGCTTGTAATTTTAATATATTGTTGATTGTCTTCATTAAACAATAAACCTATCGGAGGCACCAACAAAGTTTTCCTCTTCTCTGCTGCAACTTTGTTTCTTGAAATTCCAATATGTTTTTTCTCTTCCCTGCTGCAAATCTGTTTCTTGAAATTCCAATATGTTGTCTTTATGCAGGTGAAAACTGCATACTTATACTATTTTTTTTTCCAAAGTCAGTTGAATGTGGCCTATTGGGGCGAAATAAAGGAGGATTTTTTTTTACTCTGAACTCGCCACCTAGCGATATCCAAAGCTCAATCCGACATTTTGAGAACGCTGAGGAACAAAGAAAAAACTATTTTCTTATTGTCTGTGAAATCCTTTTGTATACTGGGATCTCCAGCGGGCCCTTCAGCTTTAAAATAAGATAAATAGAAGGCGTATAGTGCAATTTTCCGAGGATTTCATAGGCTTGCTATCATTCGTGGAGTATCTTTATTGTGTGAGGATTCTAGCTTCAAAATATTTATAATTTTTTTTTATCGCTTCAATATATTTATGTATCAGTACATTCATGTGCTTGTAACAGTACACTGAATTTTACCTGGATTGGATCTAAGTGGTATATATTTATGTTTATATCTAATTATATAGTATCTTAGTTTAATTTATATAATATTGAATGAACTTTTAATAAGATTTATATTAGTTTTAAAGTATTTTTTCTTATTTATATTATTATTCAATATTTATTTAATAATTTATTAAATATAGCTAAAATTTAAAACAGTTTAATTAATTAAAATTATATTTCAAATCTCAACTCACCAATTATATTCCAAATCTCAATAACCCTTATATTACAGAGAGGATTCATATAAATAACTATGTAAATTATAGCTTATATTACAGAGAGGATTCATATAAATAACTATCTAAATTATAGAGAAGGTTGAAGATTCATATAAACATTTATGTTGATCATGTTAAGGAGATTTTAATTTTTCATTTCATACATTTTAAAATTGTCATCATAAGAGTACATTTCTTTTTTGGACATGTATTGATAGGAACACAATTTCATTTTACATTTTTTAGTTAGGCCATTAAAGAGGTTAATGTATTTTATTTAAACTAATTAATATTGAGGTGATTTATTTGATATGATGAAGATATAGTTTCTCCAAGCTTAAAAAAAAATGTATTAATTCTCTTTTTATAGAGGAAAACAAAATACTTTAGCCACTTTCAAATTTGGTTATTATCATTATATAATTTGTTATATAAAAACCATTTTTAAAGCCATTTTTAATATGAAAATATTTTCCTTATTCAATTTGTTTGCAAAATTATTTTAAGTGGTGAATTTTTTTAATAATTGTTGTATTCATGTAAGAGTTTTGTTGTTTTAAGTTGGTGGTGATCATGACATGATATAATTTACTCTATTTGTAAAAATATATTGGCATTATTTCACATTGTTGAAATGTTGATTTAAGTAGTATATATTTTTTTTTATCTAATAATTTATCTTAATAATTTATATTATAAAGTATTTATTTTACTACTTAATTTTAATTATTCTTCACTAATTTTTTATTCAAAATATTCTTAATAGTTTATTAAAAAAAAATATAGAGAAGATTCATATAAGTGTCTATGTTGATCATGTTAAGGAGATTTAATTTTTTTTTCATGCATTTTAAAATTGTCATAATAAGGATACATTTCTTATTTCAACATGTATTGATACATTTCTTATTTCAACATGTATTGATAGGAACAAAATTTCATTTTACATTTCTTTTTTTTATTTAGAGGATCCAAAAGTTTAATGTCTTTTATTTAAATTAATTATACAAAATCTCAATTTTATTAATTTAGATTATAAAACTAATTAATATTTTTTTAAGTTAATTAAAATATAGTCAATTTTTATTGATTAATTTTGAAAAATACTCTTTTTAAATAATGTAAATTTAAATAAAAAAAAAAAAAAAAAGAAACATATTAGTGTTAATTATCAAAAAAAATATTTATTAAAAAAGTAAGACATTGTTAAATTATCAAAATAATTTGTGTAATAATTCCCATTTTATGGGAGGAAAAAAAAAATAACTCCAGCCACTTTCAAATTTGGCTATTAGCATTGTATATTTTTATTTATATATAGAAACCATTTTTAATATGAAATTATTTTCCTTATTCAATTTGTCTTGCAAAATATTTAGGTATTTGGATTTTATTTTTTTTAATGATTTTCTTGTTCTTGTAAGAGATTTCTTGCTTCTAAGTTGGTGGTGATGATGACATGGTCAAAAGGTTTCACTTAGTGAATCTATGATATAGAACATCATTCATGATATATCATAGAATGCCTTAGTTTCATTATATACTGAAAAAAGTTTTTTAATATATCTTTCCAATTTCAAAATTTCTATTTTTTATTGAATATTTTTTTCTCTCTTTTCTTTTTTCACAATAACATTATTGTATGCATATATTGTCAATACTGTCAATACCTGTCATGCCACTTGTGGGAATTGAATTTTGGTGAGGAGGTTTTCATTCCTTCCTCCCAATCACCAGGGATAACCCCAATTGACATTTTACTAAATATCTTATAAATGTATTTTTTTTCTTGATATTTTTAATACCAAATTTTTCTATCCTTAATAAGAAGATAGGACATAACTACTATAAGCTTGACAATAAAACAAAGGGAGACAAAACAAGTGCATTGAAATTCAAACGTAAATATACCACTATAATAATATAGCCTTGGGGTTCAAGGGAACGCCTTTTTACCCATTTATTTGGTTTAATACATGGTCATGCCCCTAGTAAGAAGGATTTTATGTATATGGACATTCTATTTGCATACTTGAAAAGGTGAATCATATTGAGAAATGACTTTTGCATTAGATCTATGATCTTTCAAATAGCATTGTATTATATTTTTTTATATATCAATATAAATATCATTTTTTCTTAATAACAAAAAACTGATATTATGTTGTATTAGGGATGTATCAAATGTTTGTACAAATATTACGATACAAGGAATGCACTGAAATAGAAATAAAAATAACATAGCAAATGTTGGAGAATCCTCAATTTCAATATGTAATTTTTCCATATGTCTATATTTTTCTCTCAAAAAAAATTAATGTGACTCCATAATAGTCTTTAATACAAGGTCAAGATAATTCTATCATGTTGAGGTAAAATGTTTTACAAAGGACAAGAGGGGCCTTGTCCATGTAGCTAGGCAAATTCCTTGCTAATAAATATTAGCATAACTACATAAAATTGGGTTGATATATTGCTTATACCTAAAAGTGTTAACTAGGCTTTTACAAAACATTTTAAACATGCGTACAATTCAAATCTTGAAAACATAGAACTCAAAAAATCTCAAAAATATTATCAATAAAGTGGTTAAAAAACCACTAAAGTAGTGACAAAGGTTACTGAGAAACTGTAGCAAACTCATCAATTACTATCAAAGAATTTATATGAAAGACAAACACCTCGTCTCCATGTAGGGGATCTTATCTAATTTTATCATATTGAAGCATTTCTAATTTGAGAGTTTATTAATATGTATTTCAAATCTCAATAACCCACATATTATAGAGAAGATTCATATAAACAACTATGTAAATTATAGAGAAGGTTCATATACGCATCTATAAACACCTCATCTCCATGTAGGGGATCTTATTTAATTTTATCATATTGAAGCATTTCTAATTTGAGAGTTTATTGATACTTATTTCAAATCTCAATAATCCACATATTATAGAGAAGATTCATATAAACAACTATGTAAATTATAGAGAAGATTCATATATGCATCTATGTTGATCATGTTAAGGGGATTTTAATTTTCTTTAAATGCATTTTAAAATATACCTATAATAAGATACATTTCTTATGTCCACTTGTATGGATAGGAACACAATTTCATTTTACATTTTTTATTTAGGCCATTAAAAAGGTTAATGTCTTTTATTTAAATTAATTATCCAACACAACAATTTAATTAATTAACATTTCTAATTTAGATTATGAAACTAATTTATATTTTCTTAAGTTAATTAAAACAATGTCAATTCAATCAGATAATTTTGAAGATACTCTTTTTTAAATAATTCAAATTTGAAATACAAATTAGTGTTAGTTGTAAAAATAAAATAAAAAAAAATTATTTATTAAAAAACTTTATACATTGTTAAATTATAAAAATAATTTGTATTTTTTCTCATTTTATAGAAGAAAAAAAAAAAACTCAGCCATTTCCATATTTGGTTATTAGCATTGTATAATTTTTTATATAGAAACCATTCCTTAAAGTCACTTTTAATATGAAAGTATTTTCCTTATTCAATTTGTATTTCAAAATATTCAAGTGATTGGATATTGTTTTTAATGATTGTTGTATTCATGTAAGATATTTGTTTCTTTTAAGTTGGTGGTAATGATGACATGGCTAAAAGGTTTAATTTAGTGAACCTAAAATATATAACATCCTTCATGGTATATCAAAGAATACCTCAGTTTCATTATATATTTAAAAACATCTCTTAGTATATCTTTCCAATATCAAAATTTCATATTTTCATTTAATATCCTTTTTAAGTTGGTTGTCATGATGACATGGTTAAAAGGTTTCACTCAGTGAACCTATGATATATAACATCATTCATGATATATCAAAGAATACTTAGTGAACCTATGATATATAACATCATTCAGGATATATCAAAGAATACCTTCGTTTCATTATATATTGGAAAAATATCTTAATATATATTTCCTATTTCAAAATTCCATATTTTTATTGAATATATTCTCTTTTTTCTATGGACATTATTGTATTCATATATTGTCAATACTTCCACTTGTGGAAATTGAATCTTGGTGGGGAGGATTCCATTTCTTCTTGCCAATCACCAAGGATAACCCCAATTGGCATTTTACTAAATATCCTATAAATTAATTTTTTTTAATTGATATTTTTAATACCAATTTTTCTAACCCTAGTAAGAAGAGAGGACATAACTACTATAATCTTGGAAATAAATAAAATAAAGGGAAACAAAAAAAAGTGCATTGAAATCCAAATATAGATATGCCACTATAATAATATAGCCTTGGGTTTCAAGGGCAAGACTTTATATTATTTTTACCCATTTATTTAGTCTATTACATGGTCATACGCTCCCTAAGAAGGATTTTGGGTATATGGATATTCTATTTGTAGACTTGAAAAGTTAAATCATCTCAAGTCAGGGCTTTTTCTCTTGATCTATGATCTTTCAAAATTGAAAGAAAAATTATCTAACTAGCTAGCTATCAAGATTTCCTATGTAGTAATTTGTAAATGTATAAACCAATTAACTCATTGATATTTTCTTCTTGTTACAATTCAAAAACATACTCATTAGGAGAGCCACAGGAGATTTTGATTCTAAGCTCAATCTAACCTAGGGGACTTCTTATTTTCCTTTAGCTATAAAAGAGTTCTTTCTTTCTTATACTTTAATATTTTAATTATGGTTTTTGATATATTAATATAAATATAAATTTTTATTAATAAACAAAAAATGATACTTTGTTGTACAATGGGTGTATCAAATGTATGTATTGATCTTACGATACAAAAAAATATCATAATTTCTAATTAGTGCTAGAAATTTTCAAAGTATACTCTTAAAACTAAGCAAATGTTGGTGAATCCTCAATCTCAATATGTAATTTTTCCATATATCTACATTTTTTTCTTGAAAATTTTTAATAACACTCCATAATAGTCTTTAATACAAGGTCATCGTATTTTCTATCATGTTGAAGTAAAGTGTTTTACAAAGGACAAGAGGTGCCTTTTCCATGTAGCTAGGCAAATTCCCTACTAATAAATACTATCATCACTACATAAAATTGGGTTGATATATTTCTTATACCTAAAAGTATTAACTAGACTTTTACAAAAAATTTTAAACACTCGTTACATTTTCAAAGCTCGAAAACATAGAACTCAAAAAGCTCAAAAATCTCATCAGGAAAGTGGTTAACAAACCACTAAATCAGCAATAGAGGTGATTGAGAATCTATAGCAAGCTCGTCAATTACTATCAAAGAATTTATATGTAAGACAAACACCTCGTCTCCATGTAGAGGATCTCTTGCTATTTAATTTTATCAAATTGAAGCATTTCTAATTTTAGAGTTTACTCATAATTATTCTCTAGCTGGATGACTTTGTTTGATTTTTTACTTGTTTTATGTATGTAGCATCAAGCTCAAAACCTTTTCTTTGATGAAAAATTACGATACATATACATTTTTGTGAGAGAGAGGAGTTTGAGTGATTTTCATTTATTTCTATTCTAGGTCACAACATGCACATAATTTGGGGGAATCAGAAGAATATGTGTTAGATGGATGAATTCTTGATATAGGAAGTAGAGTTATTGTTTTCTTTCTATGCAACTACTACATTGACAGACTTACATTTGGAATGACCATACTGATGACAATTATTCTTCATTGTATGACTTATAACCAAACTTCCCATTTACGTTTCTCTCGGCTTATGAAATTTCTCATTTGTGCCAATTTCTCTTGTTGGCATGAATGTCAGTCTCATGTAGAATTTTGTTGGTTTTTACCATGTGAGATTGATACACTTGTTTTCTATGTTTTGAAAACAAGTATCCCACCCCTTTATAGGATTTGAATCAATACACTTGCTTTCTCACCTTTTATGTTCATTTGTATGTAAATAAACAGTTTAGTTGTTGTTAGAGTTACTGAGAATTGTTGGAATATTTTTATATGGAACCTAATACATACTAAAAATATTACATCCAATAAAAATTAGAAAGTATGGAAAATTGCAGCAACATATAAAATTTAAAAGTGTAAAATGTGATGAAAATTCTTGAAATTTGTTGTTCAACATACATTAATTTGGGTATGCCTTCTGGGGTGAACTTTTTTAAGGACATGTTTTGACATGGATTATATCCAAAAACTGTGTGGGGGTAATAAATTGCAGATCATCCCTAGAAAATATGGTTTCATTGTTAAGCTAAATCAAGGGTGCCACCTTAAGAAATGTCCTATTGAATTTCAAGTGGACAAGGTGTTGCGGGGGTTCGACCCCAATAAATTCAACTTCACCAAAGTAGGTTAGGAAGAGGTTCTTTTCTCTTTTTAAGAAAGAAATGAAAACAAAGTTCATCACATGGAAAAATCCCCTGCCTTTGACAGTCAAATGTGATTTCCATAAATGTAAGCTGAAATAACGATGATAATAGCATGTTTAGATGCAGCGTTTGAGGGTTTTTACTGTACTTTGATGCACTTCTGATGTTCTTCATTGTTATACTATAGGTGATTCCAATTGAATATGGGTATGTGCTTCTTGTTCCTAGAGTATTGGATTGCTTGCCCCAATTCATTGACCATGATAACTTGCTATTAGCGTTGCATTTGGTTGTCGAGGCTGGCAACCCAATTTTTCGTCTTGGGTACAATAGCCTCAGAGCTTTTGCAACTATAAACCATCTACAGTTCTACTTAAGGACAGTATTTTAGTTGCAATATTTGACTCTTTACTCATTGAAACTGTTTCGGTGCAACTTTTGAAGAAAAAAAAAGAATAGGTTAAAGAATACATCATTCTTATTTTTTTTTATTCGATAAGTAATTTTCAACTGTAAAGATATGGTTACAACTGTGATATTTGAAAATTATGCAAATTGGCATGATGAATCAATGTGTAAGGATTATTTCCCTAACATTCCTTTCCCCATCAAAAAAGCACCTACAAAGAGAGTACCATGGAAGTTTGAGAAAGGTGGGGTCAATATCTTGCAACTTCTCCACTATCGTATGAGGGGCCTCGTTTTTGAAGGGGGTCATAATATGGAGGATCTCTCTAATGTTATTGGAAGAACTTTCATCTATCTTCTAGATAACAACATACCATACAATGTTCTCGTTGCAAACTGTGGCAAAAAAGTGTTTTTTTTTCCATAGGTATATTGTAGTAGCATATTACCAATAGTTGTTCCTCCATCATGCAACAATGTAGTTGATATTGATGGTTATGTTGAGACTTGTTTCTTTTTATCAAGTGTAGAATCCTTTTTTATATTATTAAACATCTTCAAATTGTGTACGTAACTAGTGATATGCAAAAAAAAAGCTTTGGAGAAGTGGACCAAGAGATAATTGATACTCAAGTTAGCGTTGTTCTGTGGGAAAACATGAATTCCTTTAAAAACTTAATGGTAAGTTCATTGCAAAAGAAGGATACCCCTATAAACAAGGTTTGAGCAATAGTGCGGGAATTTTTTAGCTACATGGCTTCTTTGGGGGTTCAATGTTTTTGGTTTAGAAGCATATCGGTAATGAGCATTGTCATACCATTGATGAAGAGATGTATAATATACCTTTGTGGTAATGTACACTATGGTTGGAAAGATGGCATTCGATACACATTTGCTACACATTTGCTCCATGTATTATTGTCAAACTCTCCAAATGAGGGCTTTTATGTATAATTGTAATGCCACTAACCAAAATATAGTTTGGTAGATATGTTAGACCATATTTTGGTTCTATACACATCACATTGGTTTGAATTTTTGGTTAAGGATTCATATATTTGTGTGGAAGATCTTGCTATCTCTCACAAAGTTTAGTTCCTTTTTACTATTCAACTAAAAAATATGAGGACAATGTGTGATTCCATATGTACTCAACATGAAGTTGATTTCTAAATAAAGAAAAAAAAATCTAAATGAATAAAAATTTCATCTATGATAAAAAATAAATAGAAAATAGTTTTAGTTAAAAGTGTTATTTACAATGCAATTTGTTTATTTATAATTTTAATAAGAAAATGAGAACAATTACATTTTTTTGTTCATTTCTCTAAATATAATTGTTATATTATTAATTAATATCATCTACTGAAGTGTATTTGGAGAAGGTTATTAGTATTAAAATCTAATGAATATGATATCCAATTCCTAAATGGGAGAAACCAATATTTTATATAATATATTTTCAATAAAATATATACAGGGACATGGAGTATTTGAAATTGTTTTAAATCAGTTTTTAAAATTAAATTAATATTAAAAATATATATATACAAATTTTAATTAATAAAATGATTATTATAGAGGTATAAATGGAGAAAAGTTTTGATATATTTTTAAGATAGATTATAAGAAATTATAAATATCAATGTTAACATATAAAATTAATTGATCATATATTGGGTAATGATCATATTTTCCAATAACTCCTCACCCATTTTGGCATAGAGTGATTCAACAAAGGATTCATACATACATTCACAAACCATCCATTTCAAAATTGCGAGACTAGCCCCTTCCCATAGAAGGATATAAACTAGAACAAAAACCCTTCGGATAATAGAAGCATTTGTACTAAGTATATTCCTATGCTCGATTCAATCCTCTACTAATAGGTGGGTATAAACCAGAACTAAAGCTCTTTAGATAATAGAAGCATTTGTACTAGGTATATTCCTATGCCTGATTCAATCCTCTACTAATAGGTGATCAACGTGGTATTGTTTAACCACCTGATTCCAAAGGCCTATACAACTAATTAGCCTCCATATTCTCCTCGCAGGTAGGGCCTTCCCAAAGTGATGTTCTTAGTTACCTCACTTATTATCTATGTGATATATATTAAACTAAGGTAAGCCAAACAATGGTTAAATAAAATATTTGTTAAGCAATTCAATGTATAAGAATTAAAATGAAGATAAATGCAAATTAAAAAAGTAATGTTAAAGGATTTGTTGATAAAGTTCAATGACACACACATTTACACATTTACAACTAGAAAAAGGATATCCAATAGGTACACATTGTGGAAACACTGCAATTGATTATAAATATATCATAATTGACCATTGCAAGCACATAAATTTGTCATAAAGCAATAATTGTTAGCACAAAAAAATGTCAAAGTTAGATTCATTATGGCTCCTTTAACAAAAACACCAGGTTGACAATTAGAATGTACATCGGAGGAACAAATATTTAGATTCATTATGGCCCCTTAAACAAAAAATGCAAGTTGACAATCAAAATGTACATGGGAGGAGCAAATGAAATATCACTTTCTAAGTTGATTGTTAAAGTTTGAGATTAAGACAATTGCAAACCTTTCTAAGTTGATTGTTAAAGTTTGAGATTAAGACAATTGCAAACCTTGAAGATTGTCAAGGAAATCCTTTAAGACAAAACATGTGGAAGTCACTTTGGCTCAGTGCTTTTTCTTAAAATCCTCTTAAAGCGGTCTCTAGACCAAAAAAGCAAGGAAACTATGGCAATGTACATTGGAGGAGAAAATATAATACCACTGTCTATGTTGATTGTTAAAGTTTCAGGTTAAGTCTCTTGGAAACATTGAAGACAGTGAAGGAAATATCCAAAGCCAAAACAAGTTGTTGTCACTCTAGTTTGTTGTTTATTCTCAAAATCCTCTTGATGAGAATTGTAGACCAAAAAAAAAGTGGTAGTTGATGATATCACTCAGACATTGTGGTTATTTGAAATGGCACATTTATATGAAAATTCAATAAAGAGAAAGCAATCATAGGAAACCATTAGGAGTATTCATGGGAGAGGATGTATAAGATATAAAAAAGATTGTATCAAGTGAAACAAAAACACATTGCAAGGTTGCAAGTACAATGTTGATACCGCCAAGCATTCCCTCAATTGACATATTACAATACTTTACTTTTAACACCATGTTATTTCTCTCACTCAAATTGTAACATATCACATATGTCTTCATCCATGCTCTTTTTGCATATGCTATCGCCTTATGGCGTTCCCTTTGCAACATCTGGTGCAATTGCTATTGCTAGTAGTACCTCTCTGAACACAAATAAATATCTATGTGCATACAAAGGAAGGTTTTTTCCTTCTCAGAAAAGGAAAAAAAAAAAAAGCTACTTGCATACAAAAGGAAAGGGAAAGTAATTGTGAAATTGGAATATTTTTCATTTTGCAATTTAGCTCTTGCTTTGAAGAACTAGAATTCAAGAACTCACCAGCTAAAATTGACTAATTCTATAAGGAGTGAATGATTAAGTTTTGAAAAGAAGAAAAGTTTTGAGAAAAGGAGGCAAGTGCAATTTTTTCCTTTTTTAATTGTTATTTAAATCTACCAAGTGCTTAGAGTGATCAAATTTTATTTTCACTCTAAAAGATATTTACACCTCAAGAGGATTCGATTCCTCTTAACTCTCGGTAGATATAGAATTAAAATATATATATATTATATATATATAAATTATTATTGCCAAAATCATACATTGTAAAGAACTTGAAGCCAAAAAAAGTCAATGATAAATTCACTTTTTTTGTTAACTATTTACTTCTATTTTATTCTTATTAATTTATTTGTTATATAATTTAACAGAACCAAAATATTTATATAACAGAACAATACAAATATTACAATACTGGAGAGGATATCTAAGCCCAAAAATAAATTACCAAATGCAAGGATTACAATACTGGAAAGAAAATCCGAGCCCACAAATAAATCAAAAATGCAGCCATTACAATACTGGAGAAGGCATCTGAGCCCAAAACTAAATCAGAGCTGAAAAGGAGCTCTATATATTTAAGTCTTTAAATATATACAGTCCAAATTTTCTGAATTGAATTTTTTTAAGGTATCTTATGGAATTCAAATCCAAACCCAGATCTGAAGTTAAACTCCATAACTATGCTATTAAATTGCTGATTTTTAAATTCCAAAACTATACCATGAACTTAATAAGAAACCAAAAAAATAATATTAAAATTAAAATTAGTCTTATTATTAATGATGATAGTATATCCTCTCACGTACAATGGCGTATACAACGGAATCTGTAATACCTTCATCATCTCCAATGTTGATACAGTTTCATCCCACGAGGGGCAAAATGTAATCCAAGCGGATTTGAACCTGGGCCATCCCTGGTTTGCCATCTAATCAAACCATGTAATTTTGAACCATAATTAAAACCCTAACGAAAGCCAAAAACCCTAACCAAACGAAATATTTTTTCTTAAAAGCAGATACAACCCTACGATCTTTTTTTCACGTACAGGTCGTGCAGGACGTGGTGAAAACCCGTTTGACCCATCTAGCGAACCGAGACTTGGTGGTCTTTTTAGGAACACCTGCACCACCAGTAATTTTCTTGCTGTGAATACCAGAGAACAGCGTGGGATTCGAACCAAAGAACCGCGTGGGATTCGAACCTTCGCTTCTGCTGTGACGCAAAACCTGATCTGTAGAGGACTCCAGAAGCTTCACCTTACTCTCAGCTGAAGCAGTGTCAACAACAGCAGCAGCATGAATGTTATTATTAATGGCAGGAGACGAAGTGTTTGATCCCTCTGATTCCCCGGGGATTTGACCCTCGCGCCATACAAGCCCCGACGAGCCCTGCCTTCTGAACGATAAGAATGATCTGGGTAGAGAGGAAGCCATTGAATTTCAAAATAGATAAACATGAACTACCGGTAGCAATATATAATATATATAAAAGATAATACAGGTCGGTTCTGGGTTCCTAATATTCTGTTTGGCGAAGAAGTCATTTAATACAAAATAGATAAACATAAAGTACCACGGAGCATAACAGATTTCAAGACGCGCGGCATTAATCACAATCAGAGCCCCACTAAAATTCGCTTTCTTCGCTAGTTGTGCACACCCCTCATCAATTTCCGGGATTCTTGAGCGTTAAATAATACTTTTTATCCTATATATATAGGATGCACACAATACTAATAGTTTAAGATGAGATTTCAATATAGACTTGTTATAGGATTCCCTAGGGACAAGATCCAAAACTTATTTAACTTGCAACAATATTTCGAGGTCCATAGTCATAGTGAGTTTTGGTCTCATTCTCTCCCATTTTCCATTCTATGTCTTATTTTCTTCTAGTTGAAGTGTTTTTTCTTTGAAAAAAAAAAGTTTCAAAGAAAAAAAAAGATGAAACTTTAATAGATAGACTCATCTATAATAGATCTTTATGTTTATTAGAAAAAAATTGTCATTGTCTTCACTCACATACTGTGATTGTATATTACATGTTTACAACTATGTTTAACTGGTGAAATGGTTTTTTCCCTTTTGATTTTGAGAGTTTATATAGTTTCTTTAGTGTTGGCACACTCAAATTTCACTTTATATAAAAATGGATTTATTTATTAGTTTGATAAGAAAACAAATCTATTTTGCGGTTGGATATGAAAATCTCAAATGTGGCTATGGTACCTTCGAAATTTGTAGTTTCTTTAATGTTGCACACTCAAATTTCACTTTATATAAAATGGATTTATTAGTTTGATTAGAACAAATCTATTTTGTGGTGGATATGAAAATCTCAAATGTGTAGTTACCAAGGCTATGGTAGCTTCGTTAAGTAGCTTAGATAAGTTCACACTTGAGAGTTTATGTAGTTTCTTTAGTGTTGGCACACTCAAATCTCACTTTATATAAAATTGATTTATTTATTAGTTTGATTAGAAAACAAATTTATTTTGTGGTTGGATATGAAAATCTCAAATGTGCAGTTACCAAGGCTACGGTACCTTCCATAAGTTCACACTTAAATCTAAACACAATTGGATTTGGAATTTTAGGTATTAGTCTTTCTACAAGAAAGTTTTATTCTACTCTCTTGTTAGAAGATTCCCATTTTCTTCAAAATCAATGGGTGCATATTATTATTATTGCTTGAAACACTAGAATCCTCACAAATTCTTATTTAAAAGTGCCTTCAAACTTGTTTACTATTCATAAAGTCCTCCTTAAGTTGAGGTAAACTTTATTCTTCTTCCTTGTGAGAAGATTATCAAATTCTTCAAAATCAATGAGAGCATATTATTATTGCTTGAAATATTAGAATCTTCCCAAATTCTTATTTGAAGTGGCTTCAAACTTATTTTATTATTTATAAAGTCTTCTAAGTCCAACTCATCAAATTGAAAACTAAGATTGATTGTACCTCTTCAAAACAAAGTTAATTAATTTGACCAAACTACATGAAAATTGTTGGACACCTAATCCTCAATGGGTTAGTGTGGAAGCCGAATGGACAAAAGGAGTCCAAGAGACCTTGGGATGTGGAACCCAATGGTCACATAATGTACTATAAATGTATATCATTTGTCAATAAAAATTGTACTTGCATGTTTTCATCTTTCATATTGTTCTTGCTCCCATGTGTGTTTAACAATTTTAAGGTTGATTATCCTGGTGCTTATCAAAATGCTCCATTATATTAAAAAAAAAATTGAAGTCACTTTCAAAGAAGGATTTGTAAAATTAATCAATTTGCAATTGTCTTCATCTTGTATATTTTTATGAAGAGGAAAACAACTATGACTGTTGCAGGCCCCTCCCTCCATTCACTTGCAGATGTAGAATGCTCCTTTTGTTGATGGAGAAGCATTTTTGTAATAGATAAGGCTATAAGTTATTTTTTAGCATCACAAAACATGGAAGTTGGTAATGCCTTGTAGGTGTTGTTAGTTAAGGTTAGCTTAGGTACAACTACTAGTTCATCAAAAGATCCATGTGATATTAATTTGGATTCATCTGATTTTTCCCACAATACGCCAGGCTCCATAAGCCAAATTAGTCTACAACATGGGATACCCTCTGTCACTACTCCACTCAAGCCTTGCTTAATGCAATCATGAGTTTCCCAATTTGGTTCATTGTTCTTAAACGAACTCAACCCATAAACATAATATGCCTTTCCCTCCCTTGATCTACATTTGTTATCTTGCTCCTTGTCCAAATTTTCTCCCTGATCCCAATCAAGGGCATGAAGCTTCAAATCTAGTATAGATATTTTCTTGCATAGAGGAAAAAATGCACATTTTCTGGACACAATTAAGACCTCGTGATCACTCCGAGGCAAGAAATATGATTTAAGTATTCTTTCAAGTGATGATAACATAGGATCTAGTCCTCTCAAAGTTGTATCATATTTCAAGGAACCTATTTGGGAAACCCTGTCCTTGATCAAACTCATTAGATCTACCTGATTAACATGTAGAATACAAAGCTTTTTCGGGTTTGGAAATGTATCTACTATTCTTTTTAGCTTATTATCTAACTCATAAACCATTTCATAATCCGTTCGAATGCAATCAATAATGTCTATGACAGATTTCGACATCTCAATATGATGAAGCTGTATCATGTTCTTTTGAGAATAAAAATCGGATGAAATAGTATTTGAGAATTCATTGAGATCGGTATGCAAAGAATTTTGCATGCCACTTGTTTCTTTTGCTGAAGGATCTCCACATCTTACAGAACTTATTTTCACATTCAAGTAAAATGACAGTCAAAAGTACAAATTAAACTTTTGGACGCCAACTTCTTAAACGGGACAGTTTTGAGTTCATGTCAACCCTCTGTGATACATCACTAAGGTCAACAATAGCCCTGGAAGTTGAAATTCATACACAAATGTTGGTGCAAAAGTCCAACTTTGGGAAGCATCAGATGGTTTCCTTGCACTCTGTTACACAGTAAAATGTCACTGCCTTCATGCCAGTCTCCCCACTGTGTTGTGAAACCACATTCACCTAAGCCCAT
>APFE030611417.1:196964-222988 GCA_000404065.3 Pinus taeda | reverse complement strand
TTCTCATCATGAGTTTCCTTTACTACTCTTTCACCCTTAGTGACCATTTCTTGTAGCAACTTATTCATATTTATCTTCAATTCGTCCATGTATGTCTTCAAATCCGTCTTCAAATTGTCCATGTTTGTCTTCAAATTTGTCTTCCAATCGTCCATCTTAGCTTCCACGCCCTTTATCTTAGATTCCATGCCATTTATCTTAGCTTCTGTTAGCTTTTGTGAGGCTGACATTTTTTGCACTTGGTCTTGTAATTTTGATATATCATGTAGCATTTCTTCCTCTTCTTCATGAGTCATGCTAGAGCTTTCAGGTTCCTTACTAGGTGTTTGCATTTTCTTTCCTCGGGGAATCAGTTACCGATAATAATGCTTTACTATCCCTTTGAATTCCTTCAAAATAAGTCTTCAAACCAATCTTAAGCAAAAATTTAAAAAAATATACACACCTTTTTTTTCTTTGTAGGAGCTCGATATTGCCTCTGATGTATCTCTGTACTTTCAGAACATCTAGTTCTGAAATTGCGACCTCTGGTAGCCCTCTGTGTCCTCTTTCCAATGCCACCAGTCTGACCCCAATTGGATTCTCCAATGAAGAGTTATGCCAAACCTCCCACATTGACCTGATTATAGACCTTTTCCGAAGAGCGAACTTGTATGAAGTGCCACGTGTCACTATTTTGACCTTTCCCTCGGAAAAATATATCCAAGAAACTACAGTCCGTCCTATTTTTGTACCTTCTTACGAAATTTCAATCTGATGCTCAGAGAGAAAGTTATGACGATTTTCCCCATGTCACTTGTTTTGAATGTAATTCAGGATTTTGCAAAAGGACCAACTTCCTCAGATCATATCTCCGAAAATATAGTGCAAAAAGCTCTAAAATTCGAACCCGAGATTTAGCGAGATGTCTTCTCAAATGGGTTTTGTTTTTGACTTCTGAAACGTCGCAGAAAAAATTTATAGCGAAAATTCCACGATGACCTGTTTGGATTAGCGAAACCCTAGAATCCAAAGCTCTGATACCAAATGTTATGAAACCAGCTCAAGAAAAGATAGAAAAGATAGATCAACGCCTTAGAGTTCAGCCTCTTCGAGGGGGAAACCTCCTTTACATTACATAAATGAACAATTCTTGGATGATACAAATGACAAAACCTCCTTTCTATATATAGGAGTCTAAGGAGTCACAACATAACCCAGCCAACCTAATAATAATAATATAAAGCCACAAAAATAACAATAAAGGGGATTCTATGGGGCACAGTAATAACAATATGGGGGCAATAGGGGCACAACAATATTAATAAGGGGTACAACTACCATAGTAATGGGGTAATCACTAGTATTATAGGGACCCAACAATCAACTAGTCACTGTGATCTAATTGGCGCCTCAACCTTATGGTATCCAAACTATTTTATGTTCACCATCACATGATTAATGCACATAGTCTAGGTGAAACTCCAAATGGCCTAAACCTAGGACGAATACCAGAAGATGCTCTCTTCTAAACAAAGAACTGAGAAATTCTCTCATAGATCTAAGAATTTCTCTTAGATCTTTGAGAAGCTCTCTTTAAATAGGGATCTGAGCAAC
This sequence comes from Pinus taeda, assembly GCA_000404065.3. NCBI lineage: Eukaryota > Viridiplantae > Streptophyta > Pinopsida > Pinales > Pinaceae > Pinus > Pinus taeda. The sequence continues at coordinate 221,392 of APFE030611417.1, read as the reverse complement.
TCTCTCTAAATAGGGGTCTGAGCAGCTCTCTCTCAATAGGGATCTAAGAATCTCTCTCAGAGATTTGAGAAGCTCTCTCAAATATCCAAGAAACTCTCTTAGAGATCCAGGTAAGACATTGGGAGGCACCAACTATCCTCTTTCAAACCATTCTCCCTAATTCTAGTCACAGTACTTAACAAGGGATATCTTCCCTAATTCCAGTCACACTACTTAACATAGGGAGAATTTCTATCCACCAGATAATTCTTCCTAATTCTGGTCAATGTACTTGATAATGGGATAACATCCCTAATTCTGATCAAAGTACATGACACAAGAAAAATTTATATCCACGATGTTATCTAATCCATCAAACTATTCTCCATAATTCTGCTCAATGTACTTGACACAAGGATAACATCCCTAATTCCATTCAAAGTACATGACACAGGAAGAAACCATATCCATGATGCAATCATCATCCTTGCTTCCTCTCAACTAGGGAGGCAATTTCCACAATCCCAAGCTTGTCTCGAAGGTGCACAAACTTCCCTTTAGAAAGTGATTTTAATAGAATATTGGCTATATGTTGATCAGTGGAGATATACTCAAGCTTCACTACACCTTTAATTTGTCATCATACAATCCTGTAAGTAGCCTCTAAAGCCATACTTCTTCTCAATTTGTGAATCCAGTAGCAATATACTCAACCTTTTCCATATGGAGTGACTTGCTCATTAATTATAACCAAGCCCAAACTCAAACCGGATCTGGGAATCCTTGCAACTTCACAAGATTCATCATCATAGATGCACAATTGTTCAATCTCATTCCTAAGGTTTCACGGAATCTAGCAGAGACTGCTTTAAGGGATAGGCCTTGATCTATCTTCTTTAATTATGAAGCCAACAATTTAGATTAGTGCTTTCTATAGAGCTTCTTACTCATATATATTGAGCATAGAGATTTCTTTAGTGCATTGATCAACGACCTACCTTCTTGTGAACTTGTGTATTAGACATATCACAAACCATAAGTAATCGTAAGTTGGCCCCTTATTATCATCATTATAGATCTTAAGGCCATAACTTTAGGAACAAAAATAATTTTTTTATGTTGGATCTAAACCCTAATCTAAGGTGTCTTGATTTTTAGCTTTGTTAGCAAACACAAATTAAATTATTTCCTTTCATAGGCTTGGATGTGATCTTCATCTTCCTTGCTTCACCAAAGATATGATACCATGTTGAAAAATAGAGTGCAATTGAGACAAACGCTATTTATGAACTATGATAATTAATTCTGAATATATATTATAGTTCTTTTATCTTCATCAAGCAATCACACTTCATAAATTAAACCAATAACCATTAAAGGAAAGTAGCGATCACAATGTTGAAAAGTAAGTGTATGTGAGATCACGTGTGTAAGAGAGAGAGATATGTGAGTGATAAGTGAATATATAAAATGAAAAGCATAAAGTGTATTTTATACTCAAGGTACCCAAGAGATATGTCCCTTTGTAAATTAAATAATGTCCCTTTGTAAATTAAATTCTATTAAGTTAGCACATTTAATTTTTTACTCATATTTGTTAAAGTGTTGAAGAACACGTAAATAATGGTGTTAGCACATTTACTTTTTTACTCATATTTGTTAAAGTGTTGAAGAACACGTAAATAATGGTGGGCAATAGCTCTTGGTACGTATATTTATTTACATCTTGTTACTTATCCCATATTTTACATAAATACTTGCTTAAATTATGATGAGTAGTAACTTATGGTAGATATGTTATCTGTTGAAAATAGCAACAAGAAATGCTAAAAATATAAGTGCTAAAAATAGCACTACTATAAATAGTAGTTCGAGTACCAGTGTTGGACATAGCAACAAGGAATGAAAAAATGGAAGTGCTAAAAATAACATTGCTATAAATAGCATTTCGTGTTAGATTCCAATTTTAGTTAGTCCCTAAACTAAAATTGAGAACTAAAATTCAAATTTGATCTTAGCAGTTGTTTGTAAAATAATTAATTAATCCATCTTGAGTTAATTAGTTGTATGAAATAAAACATGAAGTCTATGTGGGGACATGCAACAGTTTCTCCATTGATTGAGGAATTTATCCATCAGTTTAAGAGATAAGGATGAGTTGTAATATTGAGTTGTAATTAGTTAGCTCAGTTAACTGAGTTAATGTTATGAAACCAGCTCACAAAAGGATGTCGAGTTAGATTAATTCCAACAATTTGTGGAATTAATTGTGAGTTCAGTTAGTTAATGCTTGCATGCATGTAACTGTTGCTCTCCATATAACTGAATATTCTCTCATAAATAACTCATGCATATCAGTTCAGTCAGAGACCCAATTGAGATCAGAGGATGGGACGGTGTACTATCAATTGGAGGATTTTTCCTATATAGGAAACTCATCCATGTAGAAGGAATTATCTCCTTCGGGATTGCACAGTTAGATCAGAGATTAGTGAGTGTGTGAAGAGGCCAATTCACACAGGTGGCAGCACTGGACCCCGAGGAAAACTATGCAAGGAAATAGGAGGCTTGGAGGGCAGAGGAGAATGTTTGTGAGAAGCCTTTGATTGTCTATGAGTAGTAGTTGGATTGCAGAGAGAGAAGGATAGCTTGTGAGCTGATTATTTTTGTAATCTGAACATATTTCCACTTGTATGATAATACAGAGATTGGGGTTTTAGGCTAAGGCTTTCCTCGGGTTATTTTCTTGTGTTCATGTGTGATTGATTTCTCATTCTCAATTATATGTGTTCTAATTGATCTTTCTCATATTCGATTAAGCTTCCGCAAAGTTTGTTGTAGAAGTAGATCTTGTATTTTGCTTTAGTATATTACGTTATCAAGTGATCTACAGTGGGAATTTTTACATGGTATCAGAGCAAAGGTGATCAAGGCAGAGAACAGTATACGAGGAAGATAATTCGAAGTAAAAAGAAAAAAATGAACCGCGAGTTTTCAAAGCAGATCTGAAAATTTTTGTGCATAATTTCCAAAACAAAAAAATATATATAGAAGATATGGATTCCTTGTGGAAAAATACCCAAATTCAAAAAAAAATCGGTTGAATCGGAGTTCGGATGATGAAGATATCATTGATTTAAAATCAGTTCTTTTTCTAGAACATTTCGTGATGGCGAGAAAGATGAAACATATTGGTGTGCTAGCCAAAAACCTGTATGCACTTGAGGTACAAGATACATGCAAAGCCTTGAGGAGCAAAGAAAAGGTTAGATACTTGGTGGTTGAGAGGGAGAATACATTACCTCTCAACATGCAACGCCAGAAGAAGTCTTAGACAATTGTGGAGGAGCCACAATTGGTGAAGCAGCTTTAGGAGGTTGTGGAGCAGCCACAACTAGAGAAGCCGAGAGGAGATCGAGTGGAGGCATCCACTCATGCAGAGACCTCCAGTAGGGGGGAATTTCGAGCCAAGTGGGCAGAGAGGTCACATGCATTCATACCTCCAGGTTGGAGGTGGGGTGATGTGGAGTGACAGTCCCAAGAAGGCCGAAATCGGGGCAGGATCATTGAGGTACCCAACCTCTTTGATTAGACCTTGCTACGGGAGCCCCGATGAGGAGTAGCAGGACTGGCTGAGTGGGTAGAGACAGATGTGGATGGAGCGGCAGAGAGAGCTACAATGCAGGAATCTCAAGACAGTGCAGAGCTAGCAGGTTGCAACAATGCAAGAGGCACAAGAGTGGTGCACCAGTGCAGGATGGCACAGAGAGGTGTACAATGATGCAAGATGCATGGAGTGCTACAGCAACTCAGATTCACAAAGGGATCACTTATCAGTGGCAGAGGAAGCTTCAACATCAAAGGATGTTTCTAGCCCAACAGGGAAGTCATTTGTGAGATTTTTTTTTGTTTCTAGAGTTGTTGGAGCAACAACACTTGGGAGAAGTGTTGCATGCAGAGCATTCCAAAGGTTTAGGATTGGGTTCGAGTTGAATGCCTTTCTTATTGAGAGGAGTGTTGAACATAACAACAAGAAATGCTAAAAATAGAAGTGCTAAAAATAGCATTGCTATAAATAGCAGTTCGGTTTCCAATGTTGGACATAGCAACAAGGAATGAAAAATGGAAGTGCTAAAAATAGCATTGCTATAAATATCATTTCGAGTTAGATTCCAATTTTAGTTAGTCTCTGAACTAAAATTGAGAAGTAAAATTCGAATTTGATCTTAGAAGATGTTTGTAAAATAATTAATTAATTCATCTTCAATTAATTAGTTGTAGGAAATCAAACATGTAGTCTATGTGGGGACATGCAACAGTTTCTCCATTGATTGAGGAATTTATCCATCAGTTAAAGAGATAAGGATGAGTTGTAATATTGAGTTGTAACTAGTTAGCCTAGTTAATTGAGTTAAGTCCAGTTATATTAATTCCAACAATTTGTGGAATTAATTGTGAGTTCAGTTAGTTAATGCTTGCATGCATGTAACTATTGCTCTCCAGATAACTGAATATTCTCTCATAAATAACTCATGCATGTTAGTTCAGTCAGAGACCCAGTTGAGATCAGAGGATGGGACATTGTACTATCAGTTGGAGGATTTTTCCTATATAGGAAACTCATCCATGCAGAAGGAATTATCTCCTTCAGGATTGCGCAGTTAGATTAGAGGTTAGTGAGTGTGTGAAGAGGCCAATTCACACAAGTGGCAGCACTGGACCCCAAGGAAATCTGTGCAAAGAAATAGGAGGCTTGGAGGGCAAAGGAGAAGGTTTGTGAGAAGCCTTTGATTGTCTATGAGCAGCACTTGGATTGCAGAGAGAGCAGGATATCTTGTGAGCTGATTCTTTTTGTAATCTGAACATATTTCCACTTGTATGATAATACAAATATTGGGGTTTTAGGCTAAGGCTTTCCCCGGGTTATTTTTCTGTGTTCATGTGTGATTGATTTCTCATTCTCAGTTATATGTGCTCTAATTGATCTTGCTCATATTCTATTAAGTTTCCACAAAGTTTGTTGTAGAAGTAGATCTTGTATTTTGCTTTAGTATATTGCATTATCAGGTGATCTACAGTGGGAATTTCTACATTATCTACATGAGTATGAGCTATTTTCAAGGATCTTAATTTTAGTTGGTTTTGTTGATTTCCTTTCCTTTAATTTTTTTTTATTCTAATTTATAATTTAATTTCTTTCATGTTTTATATAGTATTATAAATACATTAAGGATTATGAAGATTGGTCATAGCTACATTCTTCAACACTTTTGTTGCTTTGAGTAGTTTGTGTGTTTGTGTGTCTGGATTTGGATGGTAACTTTTTTGGATGTTAGAGTTTGTGTGTTTTATTTCTATATGAATATGTAATTGTACATTATTGATTATTTGTTCACCATCTTGTCAATAATTAATTTGTTGTTTGAAAGAGGATTGATTCCACAAATATATTTCATTGAATTCTGGGTATGGTAACTTTGACAACTAACGAATTCTTAATAGTGTCCTAGAAGTATTACTAAATATATCTTGCAGAGTATTTTTTGTAATTTACTTCCTCAAGGTTAATCCTCAAATAATTTGTTTCTTTGGAAGTTTTTGAAATAATTTATTTCCTGCAAGAATATTTTGATGAACTTTTTTTTATAGATAGTTTGTTTTGCAAAGTCAAGAAATAATATATTTTTGAATTTTTTTAATGAGTGGCCAAGTTTATAAATTCTCTAAATTATCTACTTTTTCAAATAATTATAATACATGTGAAGGGTTATTAACTATTACAAACGAGTTTTGAGAAAGAAAACCACACATGTTTATTGATAGTGTTGTTACTAATTAGATAGATACTTAGTGTAGGGATTTATTATGCAAATTATTTCTATGTTAGGATTTCTTATGGAGTCATTTTTGTAAAATAAATTAATCTATAATTTTATTTTATTATTGCTCTATATTCTATATCTCTTAAAAATAGATCTTGAGTAGCATTTTGATAAAAACAAAAACAAAAACAAAAACAAAAAAAATTGAATGTTTATAAATATATATTTTCCTCTAATAAACATTTTGAATATATTGTTGTATGCAATGGTCTTCAATCTTTTATAGAAATTAATAGTGGAGAAACAAATAGTTAGCGTTTCTTGTATTTCTGGTTGTAATTAGGAATTAGATCCTATTTCTTAGGAGGTTGTTTCATCTCCCTAACTAAATGCATTTGTATAAGACATGTGTTATTTGATTTTTTCATTCCATGAAAAAGCAAGCATTGTAGCTGTTGAGAAATCTAGGGCATTAGAATTAAGTGATTTCTCTTAGATTAGTAACTTCTTGTGAATTCATTTTACTTCATTAGGTTAGAATCTTCTTTGCCTTAGATTATTAGTGTTCTTCTTCATAAAATAGCAACCAATGCATGAACATAAATAGACAAGAGATACGAAATGTAGACTATGAGCCAAGGCCAAAACCTCTCACTCTTTGAGAGGAAAACCCACACAGATTCTTCTTATAGAAATTCCAACTGAAGAATACCAAGACCAAGGCCCTTGACCTATCAGCCACTCCACGACCAAGACACAAGTTGTCTTCTACCTTCTTGATTTCTCTCTCTCAGTTCCTTCTACTTTAGACTTTATACCATAAGTGATGACATTGAATTGTGGCCACTGTGTTAGGAAAGGATATCGAACCTCTTCTTTAGATGTAACACTGAACCCTAAAGACATATCACTGAACCATATTTGATGCCTTCTGTGATACCAACAAGACCTTATTTCCTTGTAACAACACTGAGATATTTTATCACATACTTGTGACCTTTCTTCTGTGTGGTACAGAATTCTTCTAGGAGTGATGGCAGTGAATCATAAACTCACTATGTATCCTTATGCAGACTTCATTTTTACATTGTACATCCAAAAATCATAGAGACATCTGAATCTATCTCTAAATATCCTTGTTGTCCTTACCCATCTGAATTTTGTACTGTGATTTGTCATCCAAACTTTTCATTGTAATTGTCCACAGAAAACTACATACGAATCCAAACTTCTGAACTGTGTTTTATGCGAAGTTCCTTCACCCTATATATAGTGGTTGGTCTTCATAAATAAGTCATCATGAGCCAAGTGAACCGATGTGTCTCCATAAGGTAAGGCCGACATGAAATCTTCACTTCGTTTGGAGGCCGAATTCAAGAGATGGACTTGTTGCTTGTCATTGGAGGCTTTATATATATATATATATATATAATAATATATATTATTATATATTATATATATATATATATATTATATATATATATTATATATATATATATATATGACACATTCTCAAGAAGATCTCTTCATACGTGACATTATCTCTTTGAATCAAATGATAAATCCTAAAACTCTTAATGGGAGCCACTAACAAATAAAATATCTTACTCATGAAATCCATGAAGAAAGCCTTACAATAATAATTTTATTTTCTTCTTTACATCATTTACGAAGGTCATAATTACATGTCATTATGAAGACCAAACCTAGTTACACTTTTCAACGCTCCCTCTTAACTAGGAAGGTATTCATAATGGTACTTGGTCATTCTAAATCTGATAAATTTCTAATAAGAATAATTGAATTGGTAACCCGTCTTGTCTAGCATCATATAAACTAGAATTGTCACATAGCAAGGCCTTGACTAAAAACTCTATCCACATGATCAAAGCACAATGCTGGTGAGACCAATGATTCATAGACACCATAATCATTGTCTCTCAAGGTACATACTATAGTGTCGTTTTAATCAACCTTAATTGACTCAGACTGCAACATTAATTGTCAAGCCAGCGTAGGTCTTGTTGTTTCAATGGAGTTCACACTATCTATGCCGATACACTCCAGCTAAGAATAATAAAATGTAGAAAATTGTGAAAGATGTCGCTGATCTAAATTGTTGAATCAAACAATGCATGTAGATATAAAAACACTCTAAATAATTAAATCACAACTCGCCGCTATCAAAATAAAGGTGCGCCACACAAGAACTAACATCTATTCCAGCTAGTTACTATCATTCTATTAATTAACTCAGTGTAACAGCATAATATAAATGAAACAGCAACAAATGTAATCCATGATTTATACAGCAACAATGAAAAACCATAAATCAATTAACTAAACTAGAATGTACACTACCTATATCACTGCAATCGTTGCCAAAGAGGAAGGTCCTTCCTCCTCAACAAGGCGCAAGAAGAATGCAAAATTGATTAACAAATCAGTTGAAGGATAGTAACAACATCACCATGCTAATTGATATTAAAATAGACTCAAAAAATACAGAAGCAACGTAACAGTACTCTTCTATGTGCTGTATCTTATACATGAAAAATCGAAACTTTTGTAGTTATTACAACCCGAAATTAGAAACAAATCAATCATGAGAATCTCACGATCTCATGTTGATCAAAAATAAGAGAAGTTATAACCTATTGTTCAATACAAATATACATCAATTATGATTGCAACTGCTTGAGTGTTGTTTCTTCAAACATAAACAATCCATGTTGCTGACAGCTGTTGTGTGGAATAATATCCACATTTCCCAGCATCAGCGCAACAACATCTAGTGAATGGTGGTTCAGGATGACACAACACAGATGGCGACAGCATTTTTGGTGTGACGATGGATCAGTGTGAGGTGTATCAGCATCCTGTAACAGCCCTTTAGGGTGTAACAACGAATCGTTCTACCCTTTCCTATAACATCCCTTTAGGGTGTAACAATGAATCGTTCTACCCTTTCCTGCAGTTAATCCTTGTTGTTTGTCTGTCTCATATCTTTGTTTTAGTGAGCCATCACCCGAAAAGAAGAACTTCCCAAAATACTTCTTCAATTCTCTCCCAGTTAGCCACAAAAGGAATGAAGTCTCATATTATTCAGTAAAATATAACAAAGAAACATGACAATAGAATAGGTTAAAAAGGTAATAAAACAGGGAATTTGGTCATATAAAGTCATAAGCCTGGGGGACAAAAAGGTCAAAAGAGGGGAAAGAATGTGCAGAAAATAGGTTAAAAGCCACTCCCAACATCTCCCCCTGAGTGAAGCAACTACATGTCCCCATGCAAAATCTCAGTTCCCTCTACTGTGCCTCTGATGCAAATCTATGAAATTGTAGGTAGCAGTAGTATCATCGCCCGGAGATCTGAATCCTTGATCATCCATTAACTCACATGGCCAAGATTCCTCTTTGAAATCATAGAAATGATAATCAGGTTAATACTCCTCCAATGGCAACCATATCAAAGGGAATTTGAACCTAAGGTCAATCTAGAATGCCCCTAGTGTCAGTGAAATCTGAGCATATTTCGGCACCCGTGTAACAACAACCGCAAAGTTTTTGTACTCAAGGGGGTCCCCTTCCTATAATTCCACACTATAGGCCTCAGTGTGCTTGAGAGATCTAGCTAGCCCTTAGCTCTGCATGGTTGCAAACAGGTTGAGATAGATCCTCACAATTCTTCTTCAGTAAATGGCTGATTGATCTCTGATTTCCGGAGTGCTTAGGAATAGTCTAAACTCTTGCTGAGAGCGTGACTCATTCCTAGTTCAGCCCTTACCCACAATGATGTTCTTTCCTCATTGGTCTCTATTGTTTTCTTGGCTAGGTGCCACTCAATATGATTCCTCATGAATTAAAGGAAGGTCCGCAACTGCAAGTCCCCCATGTAGGAGAGGAAACATGCCAGCATCTTCGTGCTCACATATTCACACATAATATTGTGCAAGAATAGCTCACATAGCAAACTCTAATCATCAAAATCATAGGAGCGAAAAATTTCCAAAAAGTTGTGGGTTTTAGAACCCAAATAGGACTAGTTCTCATAAACTTCCCTAAATTGAAATAAGTAGTAATGTTCCCACAGGAACACAGGATATTACAAGGATGGATGCTTGCATGCTAGCAGGTTTAAAGTGAGGTCATGGAGTTTGGTCTTATCAAACTTTAGGTCTAATACCTGTTGATGCAGCTGATACAGTTGTTCATCCTTCTCCTTTACAATTTCCTTGTGCCTCTATGCCTCCTCTTTCCTTTCCCATTCTTCTTTTAGCCATTTTTCTCTCAGGGAATCCATCACTATTTTATGTGTTTTGAGTGGAATAACTCCCTCCTGTAGAGAAAGCGTCAGCTGATTCCACTTTTTCAGCTCTTGCAACAACAATAATCTCTTATAATGCCATCCTTCATCAGGACCCAGCATTCCTCTGCATGAACTATCAATTGAGGGTGTAGCAGCCTCTTGAGGGAAAATTTGTCCCACCTAGGTTGTTGGTTCTTGTGTAACAGTTGCTTCGTCAGTGGGTTTTATCACCGTTTCTTTATCTTCCTAGTCAGCTTCCATTTTCACTATTGGTTCTTGTGTAGTAGCAGTGTTATCCACAAACTTTTGTGCATCATTTTCCTCTAGACCGGCTTCGGTATTTTCTGTTGGTTCTTGTGTAGCAGCAGCGTTGACCATAGGCTCATGGATATTATCTTTCTCTTCCTCCTCTTGGCAAGATTTCTCCTCCACTGTTGGTTCTAATGAAACAGTAGTGTCATCCAAGGGCTCCTTGTATCCATTACCTTATCACCTTTTTTGGATTGCACTGTCTCGGTTGCTAGTTCTTGTGTAATAGCAACGCCCTCGATAGGTTCTTGTGTAACAACTTCCCATATTTTAGTTTGATTCCCCCTAGAGGTAATGTCTGTTGCACAGACTTTGAATCCTACTGCCGCCAACTTCTCAGCACATGCTATGCATAGAGTTCCTGGGATTTCTCCCCTTCTGGCTCTGTCTACGGCCTCTGCCAAAGTGTCTAGCCATGGGGCTCTTGGCTCTTCTGCTAGTTGTTTCCTCAATTCCCTAATTTATTTCTCTATAATTTCAATTTTTTACAGCAAATATTGGGTTTCGCTCTTACCAGGTGAAGGAGGTTTCTCTGGCTGAGCTTGCTTCTCATCCTTCTGCTCTACTATTGCTTTATTCTTTCTTGACGTGGATGGGGGCTCTGGGTGTCCACTAACCCTTATCCTCTGCTTCAACCTCCTACCGTCAATTGTTTTATCAACTGACCTCTTGCTGACCCTTATTATCAAGGATTGGGGTTGCTCCTTTGTCACCTCTAGAGCTTCCTTATACGTCTCTTTTTGCCTTTTGTGGGTGATCCTGGGCCTTTTCCACATGAATTCTTCCCAATACTTGCCCTGTCGACTCAAAGCGTCCAACGCAATGAGTTTAATAAGGTCGTGGTTGGTAACACACATTTTTGTATGTGCAGTTGTTTTCATAGCCGTGGCCATGTGCCTAATGTTCCCTAGCAAGAAATAAGGAAGGTTGATCAGCTACTGATGCCGGAGGTGGTTCAGCAATGGAAAATGATAATTAAACACAATTTTTTCCCTTCCCTCATAAGTAGTTTACTTGATGAGGTAGAGGGAAACATCTGCCCATGGCTGGGGGGGTCATAGTCTATTAATTCCCCATGAGGTAGAGGGCAACATCCACCCATGGCTGGGGGAGTGATATTCTATTAATTCCCCTACCTTTCTTTACCAGCGACTCTCTTTCTTGGATAAAATCCCCTTTCAGTGAGGGGTCATTGACCTTCTTCGTAAACCATCTCTTCCCAACCACTGACAATCATGTTACTCTGGAAATAACTTCTTTTGTGACCTCTAACTTCAACCCTCTGACTTCCGTTTGGTTTCCCTCCAGATTCTTTGAAAATTCCATGGCAATGCCACTGTCTAATCCTTCCAACCTCTGGAAGAATTTGAACCAGCCTACATCCTTGAAAATATAGCATGCTTCAGGGCAATCTTCCAAGGTTTCTGTGGACTCTGATTCATGCCATATTGTTGCTCCTCCCATTGCTTATGCGATTCGGTGTTGTTCCACTTGCTTATTCTTCCCCTTAAGTGCTCCAGGGTAGTCGACACACTCTAGCTATTTCAACCTGTACTGTTATCTTCCTCCTCTCCGAGCACTCTGAATGGGGATTCAACGCTTCTAGCAGGGGTAAATGGTAGGGTGGAAAGGTGGCACAAGTGAAGATTTCGGATTGGGATTTGGCACGCATGGTTCGTACTACACAATGAATTTTGCCTTAATGGTGAATCATGGGGAGGTCTCATCGATGGTACATTTACCCTTTTTGGTATAATTCATCATTAAGTAGCAATAACTACCGGGTCATCAACCTTAATTGTTGGATTTTTCTAATAATCGCAAATCATGCAACGGTCATGTCGCCATATAATTCATCCCCCCCGGCTTAATTATGATAGTGTCCTCGGCCATTAATAGTCATGTTAAGTTTCCATAATTACAGAATAAAATGAATTCAATATTACCTTTTTGATGACATACCTTGGTGACGTGGGGTAAAGTAATGGGAAACGCGATGTACGAATCATGCTTGGGTAGCGAGATGTGCAAACTTAATTCTAGTGACGTGGATTATGGTGATGTGCTGCTATTTATTACAATAAAATATCTTGTTTATTCATGAAAAGTCGTCTGTTGTTACAAGTGTAACAGGCAAGACGACTGATATATATTATTTTAATTTCTACAAAAAGATAAAGAAGAGAAAATTATGTAATAGCACTTATCGTAAGATATGCTTTGAAATGACAAATGTTGTTACAGAGTGTGTAACGGCCGCCACCAAGTGGTTTTCCACTGCTACAAAAAGTGTCTATCTGTGCCTGAGAAAGGTTTTCACAGCCATATTATTATTATTATTATTATTATTATTATTATTATTATTATATTATTATTATTATTATTAATATAAATAGAGATATCTCTCTCTCTCTCTCTCTCTCTCTCTCTCTCTCCTCTCTATATATATATATATATATATATATATATATATATATATATATATAGTGGCAGTTCGAAGGTGTAATAGTCGTCACCAAGTGGTTTTCAACTGTTATACTTATTGGAAAAGTTAAATTTGTTGTAGCACAAGGGGGGTTTCCCCTGTTCCCATAATTTGTAAATCCGAATTTGTGACAATGTTGACAAATGAATACCTTGAGGTAGGTTTGTGATATAACCAAAGACGGTGCACATTTGCAAGTAATGGTGTCCTTGCACTGTCAATGGTCACCAAATTTACATTCCCATTGTCAAAGACTGCATCTACCTCATAAGGACCCATCCATCTAGTGCAAAGCTTACCCTTGAAGTATTTAAACCTTGAGTCATATAAGAGAGCCCAATCTCCTTTCTAGAACTTTTTCTTCTTTATAAAACTGTCATGCCACTTAGCTCTCTGCTATTGGATAATCTTTGTTTTTTGGATAGCAACCAACCATTTCTCCTCCAATTCATTGAGCTGGTTCAATCTCTACCTTTATGTTGTAGCCAAATCCAAATTGACCTGCAATGTTTTCCTTAGTGTCTTGATTTCAAATTCAATGGGGAATAAAGATTTCTTGCCATATACAAGTTCATATGGTGAGAATCTAGTGGTATTCCTCCATGTAGTCCTATATGCCCATAACACTTCTGGAAGTTTGTCATCCCAATTTCTTCGATGCCTGGCCACAGTCTTAGTAAGGATCCCCTCAATGACTTTGTTAGTGCTTTCTACTTGGCCATTTGCTTGTGGATGATAAGGTGTTTTGATTCTATGATGGATCTTATATTTCGTGACCAACTCCCAGATCTTATGAGATGTGAACTAGGGCCCTATGTTTGTGACTATCTCCCTAGGTATGCAAAACCAAACAAAAATGTCTTCAAACAGAAAGTCTAAGGCAGCCTGCTCTGTGGCTATGGTTAGTGCCTTCACCTCAACCCATTTGGTGACATAGTCAGTACAAACCAAAATGTAGGATCTCTGTCTAGATGAAGGATTTATTGGTCCGACAAAATCTAGAGCCCACTTCTCAAAAGGTTCTAGGACGATCTGGGCCTGTAATGGCATCTCATCTTATTACAGTGGTTGGCCCATCCTTTGACAACTATCACATCCCTTCACAAATTTCTTGGCATCCTGAAATATTGTCGGCCAGTAGTACCCTATTGAAAGGACTTTGTATCCTATATGTTTGTCTGTGAAGTGTCCTCCTTAGGGTTCCTCATGACAGGCTTTAAGGATATCAAAGACTTCATCTTCTCTAACGTAGTGCCTGATCTAGAAATCTAGTCCAGTGTGGTAGAGGTTCCCATCTATCCAAGTATGTGTAGCACTTTGTTGTATGATTTTTCTTTCTCCTTGGAGGACAAATACTATGGAAACTTCCCTATAGCAAGATAATTGGTTGTATTTGCATACCAAGGTGAGTAAGTAGAAATAGCAAAAAGATATTCATTAGGGAAATAATCTTTGGTGGGAGTGCGATTGTCATTAATAATTAGCCTAGAAATAAAGTCAACTACTACATTATCTTTTCCAGGCTTATCTAAAATAGTGATATCAAATTCTTGTAACAGCAATAACTAGCGTGTGATCCTACCATTTGTAATTGGATTATTCATTAAAAAATGAATGGCAGAATGATCAGTGTGTACAAATACTTGATACCTAGTGATGTAATGCTGGAATTTATTGATGGCATGCACGACTGCTAAGAACTCCTTCTCAGTCATTGTGTAATTGAGCTCATCTAGAGTTAGATTTTTACTTATGTAGCAAATAGCATAAGGTTTTCTATCCTCCAATTGGCCCAAAACATCACCTACAACAATATCCGATGCATCCATAGCTATGTGAAATGACAGTTCCCAATTAGGTCCTCGAAAGACCAGAGCTGCTGATACACATCGTTTCAAATTTGAGAAGGCTTGCTGACGCTTCCCTGTCCAAAAGAAATCAAGATCCTTTATGAGCAAGGAAAATAATGGCGATGCAATTTTTGAAAAAATTTCTATAAATATTCTATAATGCCCTGCATGCCCCAAGAAACTAAGTACCTCTTTTTGCGTTTTGGGGGTTGGAATTTTTAGAATTACCTCTATTTTTGTAGTGTCTACCTTGATTTTGTTAGCAGAAATGTAATGCCCAAGAACGATCCCTTCGGTCATCATCATGTGACATTTCTCAGTGCTCAAGGCAACATTAGTCTATACACACCATTCTAGCACTTTTTCCAAATTGACTAATGCTATTTCAAAAGCATCTCCATAAGGTGTGAAATTGTCCATGAAGATTTCTAGGTAGTCATTCAGCAAGTCAGAGAAAATTCTTAGTATTTCCCTTTGAAAGGTTGTTGGTGCATTACAGAGCCCAAAAGGAAGTATTTTGTATGTGTAGGTTCCCCAAGGGCAAGTAAAGGTCGTTTTATCCTAGTCTTCTGAGGAAATCTATATCTGATTATAGCCACTAAATCCATCCAAAAATGAAAAGAACTTCTTTCCAGAGAGAGTATCAAGGACCTGATCTATAAATGGTAAGGGAAAGTGGTCCTTCTGAGTGGCCTTGTTGAGTTCTCTGTAATAAACACAAACTCTCCACTTGCCATTCTCTTTAGGAATGATGACAAGTAGTGACACCCACTGACTATCATATATTGGATAAATAAAATTAGCACTCAGGAGTTTTCGTAGTTCTTCTTTGACCACTTATGTGCAGGGTTCATGTGGCACTATGGCTATCTAACTGGTTTGCAGTCATCCTTCAAATAAATACGGTGAGTGCATAGGTTAGGGTGGGTCCCTTTCATATATGTATAATCCCATGCAAATGCCTTTGTATACTTCTATAACAGTTATAATAGCCATCTATTTTGTTCAGCAGTCAAATTGGGATTAACATTCAAAAACTTTCTAGATTCAATCTCAATTGGACTGCTAGAAATATTTGGAGCGGTTCTCATTTGTTCAAAATCTATATCTTCCACCTCTTCTTCCTCATTTTCATTTTTAACAAAAGCAACAGAAAGTGAATTACTAATAAAACCATTAATAACATCATATTCTATCTCATCTTTGAAATACTGGGCTTTCCCCGGAGTGAGGAGTGGCAGGGAAATATCTGACTCAAGCTCAAACTCATCCCACCAAGGGTTGTACACATCCATATTTGGTTTTGGGGGATAAATATTAAGGTTCTAGGTTGCCTAGCCATCTGAGATTACCATGGATCCCATCCAGCAACCTATAAGTGCATCTGTCATGGCCAAACAAGGTCTCCTTAGGATTAAAGGATGCCCCCCCAAATTGGATTTTGGCTGTAAGATAAGAAAATCATCCCGATATCTCTAGGAAGTTATCGTAATCATTATATCCTCTAACATCCCCTCGGGTTTAACACGGGATATGTCTCTTAATTCTATCACAGTAGGAATATGTCTGAGTCCCTGTAGCCCAAGAGCGATAAAGAGATATTTCGTCATTACATTAATGGCAACCCCAAGATCAATCAACATGTTGGCTATGGGTTGATAATTAATGTAGACAGTGACCACAGTATTTCCTGGACCATTGTACTTAGTAAGGAGAGGCTGGGCAGACATTAATTTGGGTAATTTTCCCATAACATGGATGGTGGTAGGGTCTTTAGGCTTCCTCCTAGGTTTCTTGATGCACAAATCTCTCACTATCTTGGCATAGATGGGTACTTCTTTAAGGGATTTCAATAGAGGAATTTGTACATACAAATTTTGCAACTCCTTAAGAAAATCATTTTCAGGCTGTGAAGTTATCCTAGGTTCAGCCAATATCTAAGGGTATGGGGGTCCTACGTTACAACAGTCGAATCTGTTGTTACAGGTGCATCAGCCTTCCCCGAATTAGTTGTTACAGATGTAATAGTTCTTCGAGGGTCGGTTGTTACATATGTAACAACTTCCTCTATATCATCTATTGTAGGCACACTAGCTGCCTTAGAGCCTCTTGAATATCCTTGGGATGGCTCACAATCCTCCTTTGTAATGATAAGGGATTGACTAGGCTTAGTTATCATTCCCAATCGCAATTGTATTTCATTAAGTCCCATGGGGTTAACAAGGTAGGTCTAGAAGGTCATACGAGCCTCTATGCCTTGAGTTGCTTTATTGTTTGGGTTTGGGTTAGGTTGCATAGGTAATTGGGGTCGCATAGGTGGTGGAGGAGCGGGAACTTGGAAAGGAGGTAACTGTCATTGTTCTTGCATGGGTGGTGCAGGCAAAGCTGAATTTTGGACATTTCCTCTTTAGTTCTGGTTCCAAGGGTATGGTTGGGATTGAGGATATTGAACAAGAGGAGATGGAGACCATTGCTTCCAGGGTGAAGGGAACTGTGCTGAAGGAGGGGAAAAATATTTCCATGGATATTGCTAGTTATTATATGCATTGTTCCACGAATTGAAAGAGGAAAAGTCATGAGACATACCTATAGGTCGCAGTTTCCATGGCCTCCTTAGTGCGATGAAGTAAGAGGACTGGACCTCTTCGCTTAATTCTCTAAGTACTGCCTTTAGTCCAGGAAGTTGGACACTTCTCCATCGAATGCTCTAGCTCACAGATATTACACAGACTGATGTTACTTAATTCGCATTCCCTAAAAGGATGTTTCTTCCGACAAGTTGGACATAACACAGCTAGGGTTGTGTCAGCTCCTGCTTGTGTCTTCTTATTCTGTGTTGTGGTTATATGGGCCAAGAGAGTACTAAGGATAGTGGTCTTGAAATTTTCAAAAAAATTCTCGTTCTCCGCTCTAGTTACTCATCCACCTACAAATTTTTGTATGTGAACAGATGCATCCCGAACTGTACTCCTTCCCTTGGACAATCCTCGAGAGAATCTTAGGCAAAGCTTTACAATTTCAGTGAATGGCTCTTGATATATATCCCCTTTTCCCAATAGGTTCAGGGTGTCAAGGCAGTCATCCCTCATTCCTCTTATGAATATAGTCTTCAATATTTTTGGGTTTAAATCACTGTGTTTAGACCTCTTCAGATTGTAATGGAACCATTCCACATAATCTTCCAGACTTTCATCCTCCTTCTGCATCATCCTAAATATCTCTTCCCTTAAATTCCTGGTCTTGTAATAGTCCTGATATTTTGACAAGAACATCTCCTTCATATCATCCCACGTTGAAATAGAAGCGGAACCCAATCCAATGAACCATCTCAAGGCTGCCCCTTTTAAGGTAGCAAGAAATAGCTTTAACTTCTAAGAATATGTTGTATAATCATAACTTCTACATAAGACACCAAACTCAAATAGAAATGTTTTTGGATCTTCCACGGTCATCCCATGGAAGGATGGTAAGGATGATAGAGAAATATTATTCATAGGAGCTTCACCTTTGATATTCCCAATTGGGAACTCAAAGGTGGTGGTAGTGGTGTCTATTTTAGCATTGTTTTCCCCCATGGTTAATGCTTCTAACCGTTGTTGTAGCAAACGCCCTTTGAATTATGTTTTTGATGGCCCTATAGATGTAGTTAGTGCCTCAGATACCCCTAGGGTTGGTTGTTTCACCGCACTACCTGTATCTGGATGTTGATAAACCAATAGGTGTTTTCCCATCTCGGGTGTCCGATGTTCCCCCCTCAATTTCCCCTTGCCCCTCGGTCCTCAAATTCTGGCTACTAGCTTCCCCTTCTTACTCATGAATCGAATCCTTGGCCTTGGGGGTATGAGTGCTAGCTTTAGAATGATACGGTCCCGAGATAGAGGAATTAGAGGTTTCTACTTTCGCTATGGGGGTAATAGCTTTCTGCGACCCTGTTTTCCTTACATTCCTTTGAGAGCTAGATCGTTCTTTTTACGCCTTAGAGATTAAATCTTGGATAAATGTCTTCCTTCCCAAATCTTCACCCTTCGTTTCCTTTTTATGACCCGTTGTTCTTGTGACTTATTAGAGTGGCAGTGATTTCAGTATCTTTGTAAGTCCTACATGTGTACACATGGACCCTATGTGTATTAATTCACACTCTAAGTGTCTCAGTCTTCGACAGTGGTGAGCCCGCCTAGGTATGTTAGAGCGATTTACAGGTTCTTACCTCTCGTCTTACCACCTAGAAAATGAAAAGCTGAAGACACACTAAAAAAATGTCAAAATGTCCTAAGTGCCCCAGTAATCACAATGGTGAGCCTGCCCAAGTATGTTAGAGCAATGTGTGGGTTCTTACCTCTCATCTTACTGCCCAACAACTTTGGACTAGGAACACTCTATATCAAACAAACAACTTGGCTGACTGTATCGTCAACTTGCCATCCCCAGCAACGGCACTAAAATGTAGTGTTGTCTTAATCAACCTTAATTGACTCAAAATGCAACATTAATTGTCAACCCAGGGTAGGTCTTGTTGTTTCAGTGGAGTTGGCACTGTTTGTGCCGATACACTCCAGCCAAGAATAAGAAAATGCATAAAACTGTGAAAGATGTCGCTGATCTAAATTGTTGAATCAAACCATGCGTGTAGATATAAAAACACTCTACATAATTAAATCACAACTCGCAGCTATCAAAATAAAGGTGCGCCACACAAGAACTAACATCTATTCCAACTGGTTACTATCATTCTGTTAATTAACTCAGTGTAACAGCATAAAATAAATGAAACAGCATCGAATGTAATCCAATATTTATACAGCAACAATGAAAAACCATAAATCAATTAACTAAACTAGAATACACACTACCTATATCACTGCAATCCCTACCAAAGAGGAGGGCCCTTCCTCCTCAGCAGCGCAAAGGAAGAACACAAAAGTGATTAACAAATCAGTTGAAGGACAGTAACAGTATCACCGTGCTAATTGATATTAAAATAAACTCAGAAAATACAGAAGCACGTAACAATACTCTTCTATATGTCATATCTTATACATGAAAAATCGAGTCTTTTATAGTTATTACAACCCAAAATTAGAAATAGATCAGTCATGATAATCTCATGATTCTCATGCTGATCAAAAATAAGAGAAGTTATAACCTATTGCTAAATACAAATATACACCAGTTATGATTGCAACTGCTTAAGTGTTGTTGCTTCAAAGATATACAATCCCTACTGTCGACAGTTGTTATGTGGAACAGTACCCACATTTCCCAGCTTTTGCGCAACAACATCGAGTGAATGGTGGTGAGTGATGACGCGGCACAGTTGGCGACAACACTGTTGGTGTGACGGCGGATCAGCGCAAGGTGTATCAGCATCCTGTAACAACATCAAATGTGTAACAGCAGCCTATAACAACCCTTTAGGGTGTAACAGCGAATTGTTCTACCCTTTCCTGCAGTTAATCCTTGTTGTATATCTGCTTCATAGCTTTGTTCTCGTGAGCCAGCACTTGAAAAGAAGAACTTCCTAAAATACTTCTTCAATGCTCTTCCAGTTAGCCACAAAAATGAATAAAGTCTCGTATTATTTGGTAAAATATAACAAAGAACCATGACAGTAGAATAGGTTAAAAAGGTAAGAAAACAGGGAATTTGGTCATATAAAGTCATAGGCCTGGGGGACAAAAAGGTCAAAACAGGGGAAAGAATGTGCAGAAAATAGGTTAAAAACCACTCCCAACATACTCCACCCTGGTCTTCACAGAGTATGACCTACTTTGGAATATTCTTATCTTGGATAGTTGGTCCTCAAAGAATATTGGTCCATGACTACTCTTATCTTGGATGCCCTATCTCATCCTCAAAGAGTATCAGATGCTATGTCATTACCTAATGCTCCATTCTATCTTCCTAGGTAAAGACCAAAATGATGTGTCTATCTCTGCCTCTCAATTAGGGAGGACATATCAATTCCAATAATGGAATCTACTCATTCCTACGTAAGGAATGTACCTAAGCTCCCTCTTGTCTTAGGAATTTCCAAGTTTGTTCCGAGCAAGAAACTTGTTTCGCACTCCCTGTTAATTAGGGACTTACAGAAGTTCCTCACACAGCTGCCTAAAGTGCTCCTTCCTTTGATTGATGTCATGAATTTATTTTTCAAGGAGTCTTCATCTTTTGTGGCTTCTTCATAAGGCACAAACCATCCATCACTTTCATCCATGGGTCAGTCATGTCATTATTGCTTTCATAAGAAATTGATCTATTAGTCTTCATCTCATCTTGCATCATGTCATGCTACCTTCATCGTGCCATATTTTACGGAAAGGATCTTACATCCTTCTATATGGTCCTCTTGGAAGTCATCCACAATTCTTCCCTTTGCTAGTCCCACATAAGCCCATCGAGATATTTGTTCAAAGATAAGAAATGAACACTTGAGTTAAAATTACCTTTGTGATGGTCTTCATCATGACATATTCTAGTTTGCATCATCGTCTTGCATACATGTTGACATGTCTCCCAAAGATATCCATTGTCAAGGGTCTCCATCTTTTCCAGACTTCCATCAGAGTCTTCATATCTTTTCAGGAGATTTCCTAGTCAAATTTTCTCAGTCTTCTAGATGTTGATTTCCTTTACCATGGTTGCAAATCGCATGATATCTTCCTTCCTTTCTTCACACATTTTATTCCATTCCCAAGAGCTTCCAATTAGAGTTCCTCAATTGTAGTCAACCACCTCATAGTTCATATGAGGACATATTATTTTTATTTCATCTAATCTGACCCATGCCTTCTGACATATTTTCATAGGAGGAGATTCCTAACCTTTGATCATGCTTCTCAAGATAGAGTCATGATCCATGTTACCTGGAACCATACAACATGACTTTATAATAATTAATACAAGTATACATACGTCATTTACCTTTAAGTCATCTAGGCTTCTTTCAGCAATTTCCTTGGTTGAAAATATCTTCAACCTCATGATCTGATTTATCTCTTATGTCATCATACCATCATCCCATGAATTCTGTAAGTTGAATTTCCTAATGAAACCCTTGCTTCGACTCTAGATCGGTGAATCCTCTAATGAGGATTTCATAAGAGAATCTTGCATATCCCTATGCATCATATGTTTCCTTTCAACTTGATATATGATGAGACTTGTCTTGGATGACTTCTTCCCCTTTCTTAAGCTTCCAATGAGGTTGTTCAAGAGTTATATACTTCATAGTTGACTATCATACATCTTTCATGTTTCATATGGTGACGTCACAAGCTCTTACTTCTAATTATTTTCCTCTTCCTTAGACTTCCTTCTTTCAACTTCCTCCATTTCTTCATTGAAATGGACTTCTTCTCTATTGTCCTTCTTAAGCTTTGGGACAATCTTTCTTGTACAACATTGATTCTTAGCCATGTTCTTCTTTCCTTTCTGCAAATGTCTGAATACTTTCCCCCCCAATATGTCTTCTTCTATCTCACATAGAACCCACAAGTTGTTGAATGGGATAGCCTTCTTATCCTCATAGATATTTGTTACCTTGTTCATCATTTAGTGCATTTATAACAATGATGCTTATCTCCTTATCATCTCTCCCAGATCTTGCAGTTGAGATCTTATGAAGATATCGCTTCATCCTTTGATTCCTTCAATTTTGTGTAGATAATATCTAAGTGATATGACCTTTCTTTATCTCATCTTCAAAGAATAATTCAGCCCGATTATCATATATCTCTTAGATATCTTCAATCTTGTTATAGAGGGATAAGGGATCTTTGACTGATTTCATAGGAATCCCTTGAGCCCTTTGATCCTTTTCCATATATTAAGAGGATACCTTTCCATTGATATGTTCAATGACTTCAATTTCTTCGAGGACTATGTATATCCTCCTTTTCCATGTAAGGAACTTCGATGACACAACTAGCTTATAGATTTCCTTGCAAAATGAAGTCATTTTACCAAATTTAACTATAGAATGAAATATACTTACTTGAAAAGTGAAGATGAAATCTTCAACTTGATCACTTTGATGGTGGTTGAAGAAGATGTGTTAGTGCTCCTTTTGGATGATCTTCTTCCAAATGAAAATCCCTTCTTTAATAAAGGATATTACTCCTTTTACGATGTCAACACCTTTAGATCTAGTTTCCTTTGTTGATGGTGATTGATGAGGATGTTTTGATGCTTCCATGGGGATCCTTGCTGCAATGATAGGGAGATTCCTTTATAGATTTTTAAGATGATAATTCCTTCTCTCCTTCAAGAGAGTTCAACTTCTTTGGTAGTGAATGAATGCAGATCAAAAATACTTCTAGGATCCCCAAGATGATGTGATCGTAGTCCTAGAAATGCTTCTCTATACTTTGGGTTGACTTTCTTTATAGATATCTTCATCTTAATGAGGGTCCTTGTGGTATTTTGCTAAAGACTATAGGATCCAACACTCTTTCTGTTGTAGACTTCTAGTTGCCTTGATTTTCATATCTATTTGCCTTGAGTAGAAATAAGGCTTTGGCCTTGATTATTTGATGATCCCGTGACTTATTTTGAAGTAGACTTCTTCCTTTGATCTAGGGTTTTGTTCTTCAATGTAGATCCTTCACTTTTCTTTGATTCCTTCCTTGAAACTCGATCTGAGGGTGTCTCTTTGATTAGATGTCCCTCCTTAACTGTCACCTTAACTCCGATACCATGTTGAGGAATCTAGGGAATTAGCATTAAGTGATTTCTCTTATATTAGTAACTTCTTGTGACTGATTTTTACTTCATTTGTTTAGAATATTCTTTGTCTTAGATTATTAATGTTCTTCTTCATCAAACAATAACCAATGCATGAACATAAATAGACAAGAGAAACAGAATGTAGGCTATGAGCCATGGCCAAAACCTCTCACTCTTTGAGACCCACACAGATTATTCTTATAGACATTTCCATTGATGAATACCAAAACTAAGACCCTTGACCTATTAGCCACTCCACTCCTAAGAAACAAGACCTCTTCTACCTTCTCAATTGCTCTCTCTGGGTTCCTTCTACTTCAAACTTTGTACCATACGTGATGACACTGAACTATGGTCACTATGTTAGACAAGGATACCAAACATCTTCTTTAGATGTAACATTTAACCTTGAAGACATATCACTGAACCATATTCGTTGCCTTCTGAGATACCAACGAGACCTTAATTCCTTGTAACAACACTAATATCTTTTATCACATACTTGTGACCTTTCTTCTATGTGGTACCGAATTCTTCTAGCAGTGATGGCACTGATTCATAAACTCACTATGTATCCTTATGCGAACTTCATTTTGCCATTGTACATCAATAAGTCACAGAGACATCCAAATTCTATCTCTAAATATCGTCTTTGTCCATACCCATCCAAATTATGTACTGTGATTTGTCATCTAAATTTTCTTTGTAATTGTCCACCAAAAACTACAAAAGAATTTGAACTTCTGAACTGTGTTTTATGAGTGCCTTCACCCTATATATAGTGGTTGGTCTTCATAAATAAGCCGACATGAGCCATGTGAACTGATGTGTCTCCATAAGGTAAGGATGACATGAGATCTTCACTTCATTTGGAAGCCGACTTCAAGATAGGGACTTGTGCTTGTCATTGGAGGGCTATATATATATATATATATATATATATATATA
>APFE030611417.1:145872-173778 GCA_000404065.3 Pinus taeda | reverse complement strand
CTCACAGATGCTATCGGGTATATCATACCCGATATTCAGGATGCCACCTTCGCTGCCCAACTCAGCTTGTGCCTCAACTGACCACCCGAAGTGGAGCCAATTCTTGCGATAAGCCAGCTCAGGTTTAAAGGCAAACAGCCTGAGTCATGATACACATCGCCGACTGCCAGATCGCCCCCAAGAAGATAGATAGTATTAATTGATTCCAATTTAGTAGGATTTTGTTTCATAGATTTTTTTAGCTTAGTAGTATTTATAGACCCTTTCATGCATTTAGAAAGGGTCGTAAAGTTTTGTATATGACTTAAACCCTAAAGTTGCACTATTATACTTCAGGGATATTCTTTTATGAAACTGGACCAATCATTCTGATTTTGATAAGGAAATTTTTTATACAAATGTGCACTATTGTCTTTGTTTGAAAGCATTTCTGCATTGAAGGAAGAATTTCAAATAGCGATTGATATTGGGATTGATTAAGCAGCTCATATGGTACTATTATCTATGTCTGGACTCATTCTTGTTATATGAATTGTCATTTGATCGCTCTTGCTCTTATCGCTTATATATATGTGTTTTAACAGCATCCTTTATGCATCCCACTATTGGTTGTTTATAGCATGCTTTTCTTTCAATCATATGTGTATTGATGATATAAATGGTAAATGCAGTAATCTTGTGTTAATCGCTTTGTTTAACTATTTAGATGAAGTAATATTTGAATGAATATCTATGTTTATTTTACAGAGTCATCTACATGCCTGTCAATAGACAAGGATTATTAAATGCTACATTTCAAATGAATAGTTGTTCCCGGAATTAGTATTAGTTTTCGTATTTTTGTTGATAGAATAAGCTATCCGCTATCATTAGAACAGACAACTCATCACTCATCCACCCCTTTTATTCATTATCGGGAAACTAGTCCCGTTATATCCAGTCGGAGCCACCATCCCAAACGGAAAAGGAGTTGTACTAAGGTCCGGACCGGGTGGTTATCCCCCAATGTTGTTGCAGCGATTTTCGAGGCATCAACAGTACCTTGAAATAATATGGGTGAAGATAGTGAAGTGAGAAGGAGATATACTCAATAGATTCGCCTACCTGAAGGGTATAAGGACTATACCCTGATGACTAGTGTTTTGAATGGCATATAAACCATGAGTTTATTGAAGCTAATGAACATGAAGAGTGGAGAAAAGCAATAGAGGAAGAATATGAATCTATAATTAAAAAAAAAAAAAAAAAAAAACTGGGAATTGAATGAATTGCCTGAAGGTAAAGAGCCCATAGGAGGTAAATGGTTATACAAACCCAAGTTTAAAGTAGAAGAATATATATATAAATATAATGCTAGATTGGTGGTAAAAGGGTACTCATGAAAAGAGGGCATTGATTATGCAGAAACATTTGCACCTATAGAAAAACTAAATATTATTAGATTTTTAATTGCATTAGCTACAAAGTACCATTGGAATTTGCACCAATTAGATGTAAAATCATTTTTTCTAAATGTTGATTTAATGGAGGAAGTGTATTTAACACAACTTGAAGGGTTTGTGAAAAAGAGGTGGGAACATATAGTTTGTAGATTAAAAAAATCCTTATATGATTTTAAGCAATCGCCCAGGTCATGGTATGAAAAGATAGATTCCTTATTTCTTCAACATGATTTTATGAGGATTCAAGGTGATCCAAAATTGTATACCAAGTTTGATGCAAAGGGGCATGTAGTACTGATTTATTTGTATGTTGATGACTTAATTATTAATGGAAACTCAACTAAGCGAATTGATGGAATTAAGGTGCATATGTCACAAGTATTTGAGATGAAAGATCTTCGTGAGTTACATTATTGTCTAGGTCTTGAAGTGTGGAGAGATTCTGGCCAAACTTTTGTCTCTCATGGTAACTATGTTAGAGAAGTGCTTAAAAATATTAAAATGGATCAGTCCAAAGTTGCTTTTGTTCCAATGCAACAGAATGTGAAACTTCATTTTTATGATGGCTCAAAAGAGGCTAATAATAGAGAAACAAATAGCTAGGTTGTTTGGATTTTTGTTGTAATTAGGAATTACATCCTATTTCTTAGGAGGTTGTTTCATTTCCCTAACTAAATGCATTTGTATAATACATGTATTGTTTGATTTGTTCATTCAATGAGAAATCCAGTGTTGTGGTAGCCTCAGTGGCTCCTCACCTGAGGACTGCAAATTTCATTCAATATCGTTTACGTCTTCCATTTTTAAATACTTTTAGGTCAAGGATAATAAAAAATGATAAATGATAAATCATGTTAAAATATCAATTGAAATGATCAATTCTAAATCATAAAATATGAATTAAAATGTTCGTTTATGCAAATCATTTTTTATTATTAAGACTTTTTTATTCATCATTTTATGTGTAAATGAAACTATAAACTATCTAGGGACATTTTAATTTTAATTTATTATATAATCAATATAATTTTCTCATCAAAAATCCATTTATTCTTGTAGAATTTCATTTTGTGAATTTTATTATGTTATATTTGCAAAAGATCAATTTAGGTAGATCGTACATAAAACTATAAATTTTCAAATTTATGTCAAATATCGACATGATATTTACTGAAATTTTACAATATTGAAATTGAAATTGAGTGTGCAATTAATTTAATTATTTAACTACCTCTTTCATTCATTCTTCATAGTGTATATTCACTATATTTATGTTGGAATAGAAATTGAAACGTTCATTATATTTCTACTGTAATTTTTATTATTTAAATTAAAAGGCATAAATGAAATCAATGCCTTGAAAATAACATTGAGCACATGGAGTGTGTACAACTTAAATTTGCAATTCCAAGAAATATTTTTTGAATCTTGAAAAAGAACCAAAATGTAAGATGGTAAGAGACTGAGATATTTTGAGGATAAGAATTTATTTTTTTCAATTGATTTATATAATATATACATGATTTTATTCCTTTTTAAAGCATACATAATTTATAGATAGTTAGTATATAAATTTGACATCAACATTAAAATGCTTTTTTTTGTCATTAACATATTTTTAAATACATGCCAATATTATTTAACCCTACATATTGAAATATTTTATTTATTCACTTAGATTGAATTTTATTATAACTAATAACATTTTTTTAAATATCCCATATTAATTTTATATTAAGTATTGAATGAATTACACATGCCCTTTTATTATTCTTATTAGAAACTAATTGTTTTTTTTACTTTCAGTTAAAGAACATTAAAATATTTTATGATATTTAACATTAATTTTTTATTTATTTTCCTTGATATATATACATTAAAAAAAGTTAGCTAATTTTTTGTTGGCTCGTGAAAAATAGCACATTTATAATCATTACATTTAAAATGATACCATAAATATATAAATCTTACATATCAATATGGTAGGACATTGGAAGAAAACCACATGATGTATCTTAACTCCAGATTTACCAACACTAAAAATAATGAGAACTCTCAAGACGCAAACCTTTTTAAACTTTTATACTAAGAATTTTTTTTGCATATTAAGATATTTGATCACTCTTGACACTTTATAGATTTAGAATAAAAATTCATTAATCTTTATTTTTCAAAATGTATATTTTCATTAAAAGAAATAAAACTCTTATTAGTTAGATAAACAGGTTTATAATTTAAAAATATTTCATATGATATAAATGTAAAATGCCATACATCAATAATATCAAAAAATTGTTTGACAATGCACAATGTCATCAACCATATCAAAGAAATATTTGACAAGATAGCGTGTCATCAATAATAGCAACCAAAATTAAACTTTTACAAAATCTATTTTTTATTGAGTTATGGGAAAGTTTGTCGACCATCAACATCTATTTCCATGATCCATCAAAATTTATTTTTTTCAAATTCTATTTTTTATTGAGGCAAGTGAAAGTTCGTCGACAATCATCGTCCATTTCTATGATCCACCTGTCAAATATTTCATCTCATGCCTTATCAAGGGAGAACTTAAAAATATTTCACAATATTCCTCCAGAAAGCCCAAGATGGATATGCCAACAAAGTGGTGTTCTAGATCTTTTTTGAACTATGAAGATTACAAAATGGTAAGTCAAATTGGAATTCCATTGGAAATTGATTTAGTAATTGGATTACCTATTTTCATCTATTAATCAAATATTATATCTGAAAACAAATGTCACGTCCCACATGCATTGTCAACGACCTCTACCATGAGTGGGCTCAACCAATTTCTGCCAAACTTGTGATCCCCAAAGCCAGTTTCCATACATCGAGTGCATCCTTTCATGTGTAAACAATTCCCTCTGTATGCACATGCCACATATTAGGGTCGATGTCTCATCAATACTAATGATGAGTATTTTATAATACTTGACCTTACATTGCAAGTTGTGCTTCACCTGACCTAGATTTATCGAAAGGCCTAAATGTTCTAGAGATTTGATCCAATACCAATATAAATGCGAGAGAACAAGTTGTTGAATCTCCAGAGTTGGGGGGCTCATAAACACATTCTACAATCTTGAGCTCAGTCATACCAATCAATTGCACATGACCAAAGATGGGCCTTCTTCACCTATCGACCCAATTCTACCACCTATTTAATATTAATTATATTGTGTGTGTATATATATATGTAATATAACACAACCCAAAATCTATGGCCCTTACAATGAAAATATACTTTAGATTGAAGTATTCATCAAAAACGCGTTCACATGCACACTTAACACTTTGATCTTCACCTCCTTATATAGTTAGAGCCTTAGCTAATACCATGAGTCAAAACTACACTTGTTCCGGTGTTAATCTTGAACAGGATCAAGTAATTGTTACTGCGCTCAATATTGTGGGTTGATACCATGGTAAAGCCCCTTGGTATTCTTAAATTAGTGTTCCAAAATGTACGCGACTTTTCTTCTTTGTACCTACATGTATATGTGACTTGGCCTTGACGAATCCGCGTATAGATTTTCAAATATTCAGCTTTATCAAACTTATGATTCTGATCTGTAAACCTTTGTCCCATCATTCTACTATTTTGTTCCATCACTCTGTCACCTCTGAACTGGCCTGTGGATTCATCTAGTTACCATATACTTGTTATGTTACAAGTGAATTTCCATCAAAGACAACACATGCATCATAATGCTAACAAACCCCCCCCCTCCCCCCCTTGGACTTGATGGCAACCATGTTGGTATTGATCACCTCAACCTATAGAAACATGTTAGATACATCAAATAACCATTATTAAAACACCAATATACTCTCCCCCTTTGACATCAAGGGCAAAGGACATACCAAAGCTCTCCCTTTGGATCTGATTTGCATTATATTATCCATGCTCTGCCTGAGCACATGCTGAATCTTAAAAAAGATTTTCAAACAAAGAAAATGACTCTATAACTCAACTAAGTATGACCTTCCTATTACCAAGGAATCATACTTACATCAATCACCCAACCAAGTTGGGATACATATTTGACTCAACCACCCAACCAAGTGGGATTACATATTTAACCTTACCTCAAAAGTCCATACATGACTCAATATGACAATTATTACATCATAGGTCTCCACATGAACTTTACATCAAAAGATAGATATGACATTAATAACTGAGACCAAAAAATCTTAATAGCAGCATAATTCAGCAACCATAATGCCAACAATGCATTATATTCTGCAAGGCTAATGCTCCCCTTGAACCTGTGCTACATGTTCATTGTCAACATCTCATTCATCAAAGCATCTTCATCAATTAGATAAATATTAATGCAAAAAGCATAACTCAATACCATATCAGCAGACTGTATGCAACAATAGCGGACCAAGAAAAATAAAATCATAGCTATCAGTAGCATGTCAGAAGTTTATCTTAAGTCTGTCGCCCATTCTTTTTCTATCAGAGAAAAACATACGCGGTACTTTCTGGTAGGGCGATGTTGGCTAGATCATGAACAACTTTGAGCCTGCTTGATTTGCTTATTTGAGAGAAGCTTAGATGTCTGAACCTTCTATGCCATAACCAGTTTTCCTCTGCCTTGCCTAGGTAACATTGTTCTTCACCACCTTTCAATATATACAGATTTCTCGGGGTTCTTATTCCTTTTATTATGGTTTTTCCTGTGTCAAGTTCATGAATCACACATTCTTTTGATTAGAATACCACCTCATTTCCTTGGTCACCCAATTGGCTAACACTCAACATGTTATGCTTTAATCCATCAACATATATAACATTACCATCTTTAAACTTTTATTTTAGAAAAACAGAACCTTTACCCTTAATGACAACAGGTGAGTCATTTCCAAAAGTAGAATTCTTTTCTTTCTCTAAAGCATTATATGAAATAAGTTTATCTTTATCACCTATCATATGTTTTGAGAATTCGCCATCAATGTCCCATTGATTTTATTGTCCTTCTGCAAACAATGTTGTGCCACAACTTTCAGACTGTAACTGCTTGCTTTTCCATACCTTAGAATTTGTTAATATTTGCACTTTTTGAGATGTCAGCTGTAGTTTTCTCCTGCATTCATATTCTTCATTTCCAAAGTTATTGGAAAATGAGAATTCAATTTCATCTTTAAGAGGTGAGAAGTTATTATAAGTGTTCTTCTTAACTCTTGTTTCATTCCTTTGTTTTCTTGCTTCTCTAGTCAGGATGGTTTTGTATGCAACACATTGTTCAATATTATGACCAAAATTATGACATGAGAAACATTGTCCATTAAAGAAGAAATTTTTGTGATCATTGAATATTCTAGTGTTGTTGGCTTAGTGGGTGCTGACCTAGTTTCAGAGTTAGTTGCACCAAACAAAACCCTACACTACTAGCCCTTTCGACAACAATCTGCGTAGTGCGGACTAAAGTCTCACCCGAAGCAATATGGGGGGATGTTGGAACCAAGTTTTCACATCCAGAGATCAGTGTGATGTCTTTTTATGACCTAGATATGCCTTTGCACATATCTCTAAGCCCTTAAGGCTTAGCACTATAATTTCCCTCAATCGGCCTCTAGACATCCGCAAACGTATATGAATGGCTTTTGCAGACCCTAAACAGGAAAATTAGCTACTTATGTGCACCAGAGATTATCCTTAGATCAGTATTTACTCATATCCACCTAAGTGTTCAATAACTTTAACAGAAAGTGTTATGATCTTTGTGTAATCACTTAACATTAATTGTGTTTAGTTAATAAGACAAATCAAGTAAATTTGTGCATCAATACATCATTATTATATAAAGACATCATTCATTACAGCATATATTGCAATCATAAATGATAGAAGTATAGAGATAAAACACAGTAATTTCTTCAACGACCTTCTTTATTGATCTTTAGTATAAGTTTATAGACACAATACTTCCCTGCACACTCAGCTGCAGACACTACTCTAGGCCTCTGCGCACTCAGCTGCAAAGCCTTTCATCCCTCTAAGACCTACTTCTTTGCACTAGCTCTCTAGACTCCTTTCATCATACCCATAGACAAAATAATTAGATATGCCTTAGACTCTATAAGGCACACCTATTTATACAATCCCATGGTCCGTGGACCATGGGTAGATCTTCATAAACCAACTCAAGTTTACATAAACAAGGGTAAAAACCCTTTTTGACTCTTAACTACTCTGCGTCCATAATTTGTGGACACTTTACATCTTTTTAAATCAAAACTTGGGCTTTTTCCCCAAAATGGACCCAGGGGACCCCATCCCAACAAGCCCCCAACACAAAGGTCATGACTTGACCTCAAGTCACTCGATTGGCACGGTGATCTTGTTGTGAAGATCCCCTAGCTCCACCTATATAACTGCTACTTCAAGCGTGATTTGTGTGGCTTCCTGCTTGACCTGTTTAACCAATTTCTCTATAGTTTGTCCTTCGCCGACTCGCTTGATCTTGTGATGTGTGAGTTGCAAGTTTGTTAGCTTTTCCTAAATGTTGGCTAAGACTTGGTAAGCTTCATCCAACCAAGGACCCAACCATGCCTTAAGCACTACCTCTATTTTGTGTGATGCTTCCACTTGTGCATGGAGCTTCTTTTCCTCCTGCAACTTTGCAAGGCATTATGCTTAGCAATGGAGTGCGTCGTCATCCTAACCTAGTCGTACTACTATTGGAGCTTGTGATTCTCCGTACTCAATATTTGTAGGGTGGGATATTCATGTAGGGTTGTCACCACTTTCATGGCATGTTCAAACAAAGTTGTGCAGTCAAAGATCGTAGCATCCATAATAGTTATCCCTTCCTTGATGTAAGAGTTGCAATGTTCCATGACCTCAAGCAGAGTTGAAGGTTGTGACTTGAGTTCCAGCTATATGATTTTCATATTGAGTTCAAATTGAACTCTGGCCACCTCTGCATTTGCATCGCAGATGCCCGCAATGAGTTTCCAGATCTTGGCCTCTAGTTGCGCATCCTTAGGGATGTGCAACTCCAACACTATTCGGCACGCCTCTGCAACTATTGTTGCCAACTGGGCGCTCTACACCTAGATTGTATCCCTTTCCTTTAGGGCCTACGTCTTCTCAATGAACATTTTCTTATTGTTCACTCTTACTCGCTAATTAAACTGAGAGTGTGTTTCTCCCGCACTCTCAATTTCGTTGTCATGCATGTCTCTAGCGCGTGAAGAAACTCATTAGGGAGCACTACAATGTTGAGGCTAATATTCTTCAGGGTGCTAATTATGATATTTTCATCGACCAATTCTATGCTCAGGGACCCTTCTGGAAGTTCAACTGTCCTGAGGTCCACTGTCCTGACCAGCTTGGCAATATGACTTATTCCTGGTGCCAGGCTCGTCTGTGTGGCATTGACCTGACCTGAACCCACCTGTATTCTGTTGGTCTAGATCTACATTTCATGTAGATCCTTCTGAATGTTACTTAATGATTGCATTTGTTATTGCTCAAATTGCTACAACAGTTTGGTTGTAATGTCGTTCACTTTGTCCCCGATCTTGTCGAGATCTCCCTCTATCAGAGTAATGGAATCCACCTATGGTTTATTTGCCTGTGTCTTCTTTTGGGACCCCTCCTATTATTTTTCTTTGTGCTTCCTTACTCGAAATGGAGTTCTCTGCCCCTCATCGCCTCCACCACCCTGCGTTGACTGCTCTTCCTCCTCCATCTCAGGCGAAGGATATTTTTCACTTTACTTGGAGTTGCGTTGCTCTTGTTCAACTTGTTCCTTTGCGGTGCACTCCTTTTCCATTTGGGCCTTCTCTTTGACCTACGTTTTTATTTGCGCAACCAATTTCTGCATCGCTTTCTTCGCTACATCCTTCTGCTTTTTCTATGCTAAGCTCCCTGTGCCTTTGTTGATAACTACAGCCAAATCAAACTGAATATGCCAATTTGATGGCCATTGGTTGATTACTTCCTATATGGCATCATCAGTGACGAGATACAGTATTTCAAACCACTTATGTTGCGGGTCCTTCCACGCCTAGATATAAACACAGTGGAAGTCTGCCTTGAACTCAACATATTCAGATAGTTGTTCATACACAGTTGGGGAAAACCGTGGGCACTGGTTGATGGCCATGCAGAAGCTCGACTCCATCAATACCCATAAATTTTTTTTCAGTGACCTGCGTGGGGTCTTTTGTGGCCCAAAGGGAGGAAACTTATGCAGCTTCCGGCAATCTGACCTCCATGGGAGGAAACTCGCTGTCCTCAAGCAAATCCCAATCAACCATCACAATGGAGAGCAACAACCACGTGTAGTGGAAGGTCTTTCTCTCATCTTGGGTCTTGCGACAATTTTCATGGAACTCACTACATAAGTATCATGACCAGTTAAACTGCACGCCCTCCGTGCATTGTGTAGCCAACGACACCACAGGTGCTAGAACCTCGTCTGTGCGACACTTCCTCATAACTTTTCCGGCCAGTATCTGGGTGGAAATATTAACCACGGGGTCATTGATGGAGGTTATGGAGTAGCCACGTGGTTTCTTGATAAGCTCAAATTTCTTTTTCATCTGCTCTGCCAAGTCCCTTTCAATTTTCATTCTGCCAAATTCAAACCCTCATGCGGAAGGTGCATGATCCTATGGATGAGCATATCCGTGATGGGGATAGGTGCGCCAATCCATAAGCACACATCGTGCACTAGAGTAAGTAGTTGTCATATATAGGTGGTATTAATGTTGGAGCGGGGGAAGTGGGGCACCCACGGCAGGTTCAACAATCTGTATTTCTCTACTCTGTCAAACCATTCAACTGAATCTAACTTAGTGAAACCTAATTCTTTGAAATACACTCATCTCATATAGTTTTATGTCGCAAGGTGAGGAAACCTCCCATGGTCAGCTAGGTCCCAATCTTCCATTTTTAAAAGGGGAACTCGTGCCAGGTGTGTACCTTCGAAGGTTATCTTTTCCGGCAACAAGGGTGTGTGAATAACGAATTTCTCTAAGTTTGGATCCTTAGTGACCTTCTCCTTCCCTTTACGCAGAGGGATAAATTCTGTCAACTTGGTGATGGGCTCCATGACCTCATATTTAGAGAGTTTGAAAAAGAGATGAAAAAGAAAACTCCATCAGGTCCCTTTTCGTACTTTGTCTCTCGAACCCAAAAAGGTAGAAAACAATATTTGGGAGAACCTCTTGACCATGTCGACAAAGGTGTTCCTTTTTCATAAATAGTCGATCCCTGCCCGAAAAGGGGCTAAACATATACTGAGACAACATCAATTCATTTATTTTTACGAGTTCGAAACGACAAGTACTCGAATAATCTTTTCATTTTTTGAGAGTCATAAAAGAGATTAAAGGTGACTCCTCTTGGAGGAACACGTGGTATAAAAGGATATAAATTGGTTATGGTCATAATGGAATTGCTCAAAACATGTAAAAGTCAAGAGATTGGCTAATAAGACCACTCATCACAGATGTTCCTCAAGAAAAGGTAAAACAACCAAGTGAAAACGAATGATCAACCAAAGAGATGGTGGTGATGGAATGGACAAACCGAGGCTCATCTAGGAAAAATCAGCTGATAAAAATGGAAATCACAAGATGTAAAGTGGGGATGGTTTCATTTTTACACAAGATTGAAACATTGGAAACTATGCTTGAGGATAATTGAAGATGGTTTCATTATTTCACAAGCTTGAAACATGAGAAAAAACTATGCTTGGATATGGTTTCATTTTTTCACAAGCTTGAAACAAAGATAATTATGCTTGAGATAAGTTTGCATGCCCCTAGCATAAAGACTCAATTTTAGGTACATACCGCCTAACCTTCATTTCATTCACCCAAGTAAACTACTGGTTACTAACAGGTGGATGGAATGAAGGTTCACTTACAAGATCAAGTGAAAGACTCGACTAGAATTTTATGATATCTAATCAAAGACTTGAATTGGAAGGGATATTTTCATTTTTGAATGAGCTTGACACAAAAAAGAACCATTCTCTTGACACTTTGTTTCATGTTTACCGAGCTTGACACAAGTAAAGGAACCATGCTCATAACCTATTTGATTTTTTAATGAGGTTGACATAGTAAGGGAACTATCCTCATGGGAACCTATTTCATTTTTTAACGAGGTTGACATAGTAAAATAACTATCCTCATGGGAACCTATTTCATTTTTTAACGAGGTTGACATGGTAAAAGAATTATCCTCGTGTCCTTTGTTTCATTTTTTAACAAGCTTGACACAAGACAAGGAACTCTACTCCAAAACCTTAATCACAGACCAAAAGAGGCCATGGCTTCCAAGAGGTTCTCATGAGATGGGAGAAAAAAACTCTCGAATGGATACATATCCATTGATCCAAATGAAAATTCGGGCTCCAATTCCCCCAGTACATGATGTACTACATCACCTACTAGATCATTCGTAGATGTGGGCATGGAACAGGTGACCACGTAATTAACCTGTGGTGGGGGTGATACCACTTGCACATAAGAACCATTGATGGATGATGGTTGATTGGGAGTTGATTCAGGACCAATGAATGTAAGTTGATCAATGATCACAATGCTCCATTCATGTGGGAAACACATCACTCGAAAGAGGGAAGAGACAAGAGCTCCCATGACATAGACACAGTCATGACCAAGGAGTAGATTAAAATAGAAAGGGCCTTAGACAACCATCACGTCTATAGAGACAATTTTTTCTCCCAAAGTAATAGGAAACTTAGGAAGTATCCCTAACGGTTGATTGGTTCCTTTGTTAAAAGCTAACATATTTTGGGTGACAGGGACAAGCTGAAGAGAACCTAAATCTTTCCAAGCAGTTGAGGATAGGATGCTAAAAGATGTGCCCTCGTCTATGACTATGCTAGGTACGACCATATGGTAAGCCAGTATCGTAATATAGAAAGGCACATAAGACAGAAGACAATATCCTACAAGTTGACTCCAATCAAAATAAGTGACTAAACTACTCAGAGGGGGTGTCATAGGAATGTGAGAGCTACTTTCTTGCTCTATCTGAACAAGAAAACTATTCTCATGCACCTCGGGAATGGGTAGATTTCCCTCCAGTTCATTTGAAACTGAAGAAACTAGAAAAACTTGAGAAGTATGAGGTTCACTCTCTACTGGAAAGGTAAGGTTAACTAAAGGTGGAGCTAGGTCTACCATTTTCTCAACCAATGGTTGGTCGAGAATGGACTCACGATACTCACTTTCAGAGAGAGCGAGGTTGACCAAAGATGACTTTTGATCAATCACAAGATCAACTAGTGAAGGATCAGAGGAAAGCTTTCAACACCCAGCCAGAAGACAAGGTTGAAAAGTTGTAATGTTTTCAAACTCTTTGGAAGCTTCACCCATAAGAGAAAAAAGGTGAATGGGATGATTACTTTCACACAACTTACAGGGAAATTTGACTTTTCCCTTTTTTCCATGGACCTTATTATTACTAGTTGAAGGTTTATCACCAGCATGATCTCTAGAGGATAATGACAAAGTTCAATGTGATTCTGTGGACCACACTTCTAATACCTTTATAATACTAGGAAAATTCTAAAGAAGGTAGTCATCCTTACATAACATGCAAGGGGATTTTACTTTTGGGGGATGGTTGGAAGACTTTCCTACATAAGTTGGATCTGTAGCAATGGCTTCTTGTTTCCCCCTTGCTTATTTTTCTTCTTCTTCTTCGCCCTCTTCTTCTTTTTCTTAGCTTCCTAATTACTAGAATCCAGACTTTCACTAGGCGAGGAGGAAGAGCGAGATGAAGAAATAGGCAAAGAAGGCGAGGGGTCAACTTTAGGATCAGTATGACGTTGTTTCTGTTCAGGTGGAGGAGAACTCGATTGAAAAGAAGTTTGGACACTCAGCATCACCAAGGTCGAAAATAATCAAACTGGTAGACCAATGGTCAATCCAAGAAGAGACAACATTGCCATATAGGGAGCACCGTATTTCCAAATGAAGGAAAAGAACTAGGATTCCCGTCAGAGAGGCTTCCTTGACTGGTAGACTTAGGAAATGTTGTCATTGGTATCAACCTAAAATCTACTAAGGATTATTTCCACAAGAAGGATGTTTTTCCGCAGTCAAGAACTTTAACAAAAATAAATAAAAAATGGGCAATCTAGGCAAAAGGATTTACCAAGTATCAGTGAACCGCAATATACACCTTAGCCGAAACCAAGGACTTAATGTACAGTGGCCAATCTCCTAGAATTCTGTGTTTGATGTATCACGTTTACAAGGCATTTGACTCGGTTACCTATGGCTAAAATATATCAACCTAGTGGGGTCTTCCAATATATACTCGATGGTACGAGAATCACAAGTCTGTGTTAGCACTCTCTAATGCATAATCGTTCAGTGAGAGAGTTTCCATATACTTTCCATACTGAAGTTCCTCCAATATACCTGAAATTACCAGAGAACCTTCGATATACTCCCATACTGGAACAGGCTTTCACCCCTAAGATAAAATGTAGGTAGTTAACGACAACTACTAGGTTTATAGACATCAGAATGAGTTTCTAGCCTAGACCTATAAATGTTTGCATTAAATTGCAAATGCTCCTTAGGTTAATTGAGGTAAATTTTAGTGTTTATCTTCAATTATGTTTCAGTTTTGGGCTCAAAACGACGTCACCTGAATTCCTATGATGCAACTAAACGAGAAAAATGAAAGCTTTTCATTTGATGAAAGCTAAACAAATGAGGGAAGAGAGACAACCAAACAATTCATCAATCAAGCAAAAATGCATCAAAACATATCTCCCTAACTTTTCGAATGCAAGATGTAAAAAATGAAAACTACTCTTTCAATTTCACTAACGAATGCAATGCCAAAATGCAAGCTTATGAGA
Source organism: Pinus taeda (assembly GCA_000404065.3). NCBI lineage: Eukaryota > Viridiplantae > Streptophyta > Pinopsida > Pinales > Pinaceae > Pinus > Pinus taeda. The sequence continues at coordinate 159,428 of APFE030611417.1, read as the reverse complement.
AACAAAATCACTTTCTTTCACTAAGATGCACTAATATTTTTGTTCTTTTTCTTTCACTCTGATTCAAAATTTAAACTAATGCATAAGCAAAGGAAAAATGGATTTCAAAACAACTAAAATGAATATTTCATTCACTTTGGTTTCGAATAAAACAAAAATCGTTTCAAAAATACTTAAATTAAGAGATCCTTTCACTTTTTTTTTTGAAACAACGAAATCAAAACAAGCATATACTTTCAGTTCCACCAAAGTAAACAATTGTAGTCTACGTTTGACAATGGAGCAAAAGTAATTTTCAAAGTACAAATGTGATCCAATACCAATGAAAACAAATTCACAAATATGAACTGAAAGCAACTTGAAAATGGAGTTATGATCATAGTAAAACCCATAAATGGAGACAATCCATCTCACAAATACAAGCCAAGTGATGAGTGAAGGGTAACCTAGACCTAGAAACCATAGAAGACAATCTAACTTCAATCACACACCAACAAAAGCCAAGAGACAATTGCAACCATTAAAGGATAGAAATCAAGGAAAACACAATGAGATCACACTAAAAAACACTCACAAAGGTTGAGACATACTAAAAATGAGAAGAAACCCTAAATTTTTCCTAGGCTCTGGGATCAGATCGCCTGTGAAAGGCAAAGTGGCACTGAAAGGCAAAGCAGCACAATTGTTAATCCAAAATCAACGCTGACGACACTTCTATAAAAATAGAAAATGCATTGGGAGAGGAAAAGAAGGAAAAAACACAAAGTTTCAAAAATCAAACTAGACTCAACACTCTCAAGGAAAAATGAGTGATTGTATAAACCTATAGTGATGCACACAAGCCGAGAAACCGACGATTGGTAAAACTCATCAAAGGATCATATCAAAGAAATGGATGGAAATGTTATAGCTTCCCTAGTGTATTCACCATTTTCTTGTGTAGGTGAATCCTCTCTGCGAACAGAGACGATCCCTCTAGCCCAATGAGTGGGTCTAGCAACAAACAAGATAATCTAAAACACTTTCCTAGACTACAATTGAAATTAAAGAATAGAAAGGAGACCTACCTCATTCTGGTGCTATGATGCATTCCTTTGTTGAAGATCTTGATCGCTTGCTCCCTCAGGTGCAATCCTCACTGCTCATGGAGTTTGAATACCTGCACAAGAGACCAAAAACATAACAATGCATAATCCACTTAACATATCAAGGAGCATTAAGATAAATGAAGCATCAACACAAACATTTATGGAAAGTGAACCAGAAGTTGTATATATTAATAAACAAAAGAGGAAGCATACAACCCAGGTCTTGATGTTGGAAGCCCTACTTGAGTGCATGTCCAAGTCCAAGCAAAATCTCTCCAAGAACTCCTTCGCCAACCCAAAATGAATAGCATGTAAACATTATCTCATCATAAGGCTTTAAATAATCAAATACCAACCATTTGGGAATAGAGGGGGATGAATTTATAAGCAAGGAGAGGGAGTTAGGATCTCACCAAAGATAGGGCAAGGTCCTCATCTCAAGGAGGAAGCTCATAGGGATAACATCAAATCGTAATATTGGGAGAATTCAACCACATCCATAATCAACATCATCCAATTCCTCGTTTTGGAAGCCTCTAGATCATGAAGATTCTTCTCCACTTTGGGAAAACTTAACTTTTAGGGTTCATCAGGAGTATCCATGCAAAAGCCATGCTAGCAGTGCAAGGCTCATATGGTGCAACCTTCCATCAGCACGAGAGGGTAGTGTCACAATTGCACTGACCTAGAAATTAGGGTTTTGAGCTCATTTTTCTTAGGAAAGGCTCAATGCAACTTTTCATTAGTTCTTCAGGGAGGATCTGGAATGCATATCAAGATGAGTACACTGCATATTTGTCAAGGTTTTGGCACTTTGGGGTATGACACAAGGAAATGCAGGAGGTGTGAAAAAATACTATGTAACAGAGTTTGAAAATCAATACCATTGCAACTAAAAATATTAAAATGGATCATTCTATAAAAAAGTATGAAAGATAGAACAGCACAATAAAAAATAAATTACATAGAATAAACCATTCAACAATAATGCACAACTCTCACACACCAACTCAACTTATTTCATTAACATAAAGATATATTTATACATGAGGAGAGGTATTGGGATTTTGTCAACTCCACCAATCACTCCATAATTCTCTCAACAATCATCCACAAATATCTCACTTGTCATTCCACTAATTTCTTCATAAATTTCTCGCTAAAAACAACAACCTTAATTATTTAATATTTGACAAATGATCCATTATTCCATCATTTCTCCCCCATAATGATCATTTGGAAATATTCGAAGATTATCTCTTAATTTGCAGAACTTTTCCTTAGACAATGCTTTGGTGAATATATCAGCTACATGTTCATCTATTCTACAGTACTCGATCTTGATCACTCCTTGTTGAGCCAGATCCCAAATAGAATGATATTGAATATCAATATGCTTGGTCTTCTTATGGAAAATTGGATTCTTGGTCATTTGAATAGCACTTTGATTATCACACATCAACTGACTGGGTTTCTCTTGTTGTTCATGTAGATCCTCTAGAATTCTTCTTACCCAAACTGCTTCACATGTTGTTTTTGTTTCCTCTTATACTCTGTTTCTATTGTTGAGAGAGAAATTGTTAGTTTCTTATTAGTACTCCAAGAAACTACCAATAAACCCATACTGAATGAATAGCCTGAAGTTGATTTCCTGTCATCCATACATCCAACCCAATCTAAATTTGCATAACCAATCAACCTGAAATCTTCTATAGACCTGTATACCAAACCATAACCAATTGTTTCACGCAGATATCTTAAAATCCTCTTTGCTGCTTTCCAATGTATTTCCTTGGGTTCTACCATAAATCTTGATACCATACTGACTGTAAAAGAAATATCTGGTCGAGTTGTAGTTAAGTAGATCAAAATTCCAACCAATTGATGATATAAAGTAACCTCAACTAAATTGGAGTCATCATGTCTATGTAAATTCAACCCAACGTCCAAAGGAGTTGTTGCTGGCTTGTAACTCAACATTCTAAACTTCTTCAAAATGTCCCAAGTATACTTGGCTTGTGACATGAAAATACCATCTTCCTTCTGCCAAACTTCAATACCCAATAAATAATGCAACTCACCAAGATCTGTCATCACAAACTCAGTAATCATATGTGACTTATGTGAAAAGTCCTACTCTTAAGGAACCCCTACTGCAGCAAAACTAAATTTACTTCTCCTACTTGATTTTAATATACATTATCAAGTTATTTTCTGAATACTGAAGTAAATTACTTATGTAGTCTACACTACTTAAAATTTGATTACATGAAACAAAAAACTGAGCAAAGAACAAAATGCATAGGACACAGTTATTTTTGGACAAAATAGTCCCCGGAAAAACCTAATGCAAGAAAACCAGTGCAGCAACCCTGAGGGTTTTCCATTATTAAACAGTAATTTTGAATACAATGTTGGATTCCCTCCCGACAATCCAGTGACAAAGAAAATATAATGGTGGAAAACTGAGTGAGTTTTATCTCACTTCACCCAGCAGATTCTGGTTGATCGGGCAATAAAACTAGCTAACCTGATTATCTTTGCGTTGGCCCTACATAGGCCCTACGTTGGCTTCTGCATTGTCTCTTATTCCTTCCGCGTCAACCTTCTCGCCTATTCCAGCAATTACGATGTTTTGCATGAGGGTAGCTTCTACTTTTGCGCTGACCCTTCTCGCTTTGCATCAAGCCTGCATGGGCCTAGATTGGCCTAGTGCTAATCCTTCTATCTATTGTGTTGCCTCCACTAGTGTATCTCCGCCTCTCTGTCTAGTAATCCCAAACTATCCCTGCTCCTCTGCTTCAGACTAATCACTCAGTTCGAATTCTCAGCTTCCTAGCCCCATAAATTGAACTCCAGATCAATTCATTCTCTCCGTATGTGTTTCTAATGTTGAAATTTTATGACTAAAAAGTCCTACAATCCCAACCTGGTTTTAATTTCACCTTATCACTCCCATTCAGTTAAATTCCCTTTCCCATAAACATACATTCAACATATAGAATTCTGGAAATCAAATTTTCAGATTGAAACACAATGGATTGTCAACACATGCTGAAATTAAATATGGACATTTACAGACCAGCAACACACATAAAAATACACATAGATTTTTGGTTAACTTAGACCCACGAGAAACCCCTTCAATCTTCTCTGGGGAAAAACTATTAGAAACTCTTCAAATTTATTCATCTTTCAAGTTCGGGAAAAACACATTTGCAGACAAAACAAAACAGAAAAATACAACTTATCTCTTTAGCCCAAAACTCCTTGAAAATCGTGCCCACTTTGCCTTGATTTCCATGCCCACTTGAAGCTGAAAATATGTATTGTACACACTGTATTATATGGATTTTTCAAATAAACTCAAAAAAAATTCTTGAACGGTGTGCAACCCACAACATTAAATGTTTTTCATATTGTACCTTTTGTTTTCTTCTATGCCTTGATTTTTGTTTCCAGCTTTGCCCATAAATAACTCCTTCTCCTTGCTGCAACAAATTTCTCCTTCAGAAATTTTCTTGAGCTCTCAGCCTCCTTTCAACAATCTTCTCTTATGAAGAATGAATGCAATCTCTATTTCCTTTTCCCCCTTTTGTTTCCCTAAATGACTTTTGGGCAACCATAAGATCTAATGGCTCAGATTCATTAGATTATGGGATGAAAATAAATGTGCATTTAATTTTCACTTTCTAGTTTTTAACTCACCCATTAAATAAAGTACCCACATTGTACTTTATGTCTAAATTTAATTTTCACTTTATAATTTAACATTGACTTTACCACTTATAAAGTCACTTTCACTTTATAAAGTCACACTTAGGAAAAGAATTATTTTAGACGCTTTTCCCTAAGTAAAGATTAACCCATGGGAAACCACTTGTCCAAGGTACATTAAAAATAAACACTCCCTCTTACCGAGGAAATTGTTTCACACCACACCCATCTTGTCCCTAAAATGGACTTGCTTGCCTCTTGGCAAGGACTTCATGAGAACATCAGCCACCTACTCATTTATTGATATATACTCCATCTTCATTGTCCCCTTCTAAACATAGTCCCTGATGAAATGGTATCTGATGTCAATGTGTTTTGACCTATTATGAAACATTGGATTCTTCGTGAGTTTAATGCAACTCTGATTATCACAGTGAATAATCATTGGTCTCAACTCCTAATTAAATAGGCCATACAAAAACTTGCGAAGCCAAATGGCCTCACAACTAGCCTGGACAACAACCATATACTCAGCCTCATAAGAGCTCAAAGAAACTGACTTTTTCTTTCGACTAAACCACGACACAATTTCCAAACCCAATCTAAAGCAATACCCTGAAGTGTTTTTCCTATCAGAAGCACACCCTGCCCAATCTGAATTTGTGTAATATTCCAACCTCGCTTCATCTCCCCACCTATAGTCCAAACCATAATCAACAATCCCCTGCACATAGCGAAGAACGTGCTTTGTAGCTACCCAATGCACCCTCCTGGGTGCAACCATGAACTGGCTAAGTTTGTTCACTACAAAGCATATATCCAGCCTAGTGTTGACTAGATACATCAAGGACCCAATAAGTTTCCTATATAATGTGGGACTCATCAAGATAGAATCTGAAGCATGAATATTCTTTCAGCTGGTGATCATAGGTGTAGACATGGGTCTATAGTCTGCCATGTGAAATATTCTCAACACATCCATTGCATACTGCCCCTACCCCATAAATATATGCCCCTCCTCTTGCCACACCACAAGCCCCAAAAAGTAATGCATCAACCCAATTTCCTTCATCTCAAACTCCATAGCAAGATCCTCCTTGCAACCACTAATTAGTCTATCTACCCTACTAATGAACAATTCATCATCATACAACACAAGAATGAGCGGATCATCCCCTACAACAATGCGGTATAGGTTCGAATCTGCATCACTCTTCGTGAAACCCATCTGTTGCAAGTAAGTATCAATCCTCGAATACCAAGCTCTCAGAGCTTGCTTAAGTCTGTAGAGTGCTCACCCCAACCAACAAACATGGGTCTCCTGACCAAGTATCTCAAAGCCCTATGGCTACTCAACATACACGTCCTCCTCTATAACTCCATTCAAAAATGTGGTCTTCACATCCATTTGATGGATCTGCCAACCCATTTTTGTAGCAATAGAAATAAGGGACTTGATAGAAGTGTACCGAGCTATGGGAGCAAAGGTCTCATCATAGTCAAATCCCTCTATTTGTGAGAACCCTCTAGCCACAAACCTCGCCTTGAAATTCTCAATGGTGACATCTACAGCATGCATGATCTTGTAGAGCCACCTAGAAGTCACAACTGACTTTCCCTCAGGCCTAGGCACCACTTCGTAGACATTGTTCTTAATGATATAGGCATACTCCTCCACCGTAGCCTCTCTCCATACCTCCCATCTGGTGGCCTCCTCATAGCTAGTAGGCTCAGAGTCAATAATGTTGGTAGCCTTGGCTACATATTGTAAAATTGCTCAGGTGGCACACTCTCCCTGTTCACCCTCTTCGGAGGACCAACAGACTCTGCATCCTTCAAGGTGTCTTGAAACCACTTGGGCCTCCTCTTCCCTGAAGAAGCTTCCCCATAGGGAGCCTCACCCTCTGCCCACCAGTCTGGTGAACCTGAAGGTCTTCCAACTAACCCTAGTGTGCCTGTACCAGCACTTGTCCTCGAAGAAGCTATGCCTGTGTCAGCTAAAGTGCCATGTGAGCTCTGTAATAGTGAACTCCCTAGAGAAGTGCTCAGTGAACTTGCCACTAGTGCCCCGGATGTCACTAACATTGAAGTACCTCCTGTACCAGTCACTCTAGAACCTTGAGGTCCTGCTACTTGTACTTGACCTCCCTGCTGAGGAGAAGTCTATGACTCTCTTTCATCATACTCGTGTGATCCCTAATAGGCCCTCTCCTCCTCGAGCTTCACATCCCTCCTAATCACCACTCTTTGTTTAGAATGAATGAAGATCTGGTAAGCCTTCGAAGTCTCATTGTAACCCATAAAGATACCCTTCTTTTCCATGGGTTCCAATTGTGTCCTCTACTCCTTCGGGATATAAGAATATGTGATACATCCAAAGATATGAAGATGTCCCACATGAGTCTTCTCTCAAGTGAAGCCCTCCTCCGAAATCATATTCTCCAATACTTTGTGAGGACTCTTGTTCTGAACATAAATAGCAGTATTGCAGGCCTCAGCCCACAAAAACAAAGGCAACCCCTGATCATGAATCATTGCTCTAGCAGCCCCAACAATAGCTTTGTTCTTCCTTTCAGACACCTCATTCTGCTGGGGTTTGTAAGGAATTGTGAACTCTCTCTTAATGCCCTCCTATGCACAGAAGTCAAAAAATCCACCATCGGTGTACTCACCACCATTATTTGACCTCAAGACCCAAATCTTCCTACCTGTCTTGTTTTCCACAAGAGCTTTGAACTCTTTAAAGTGATTAAATAACTCACCCTTGGTCTTCAGGAAATATATCCAAGTCCTCCTAGAGTAGTCATCAATGAATATAAAATAATACTCATAACCACCCAAAGACACATGACACATACAACCACTAACATCAGTATGAATCAAGTCCAGTATATGTGTAGATCTATTGTCATTCACCAGGAATGGTAACTAAGTTGGTGTACTTGCCCAAATAACACCCTCTGCAGACCTCATAATGCTCAACACTAAAATTAGGAACTCCAGTAGTGATCTCCCTTAGTACTCTCAAAGCTCCATGATGCATATGCACCATCCTCTGGTGCCATAACTTGCACAAGTCTCCACTGCTGGTAGTACTAGTGTGAGTGCTACTATATGTACTACTCACCAATGCTCCTGCTGACTAAAAATTGAACTTGTATAGTTTTCTAGATCGAACTCCAATCACTTTGGCCGAAGTGATGGAAGCTCCCCTGGGATGCATCAATACCTTCCCTCCTAAGAAAGTGATGTCAAACCCCTTCTATTCCATAGCAGACACTTAAATCAAGTTCTTCTACATCCCCGGAACATTTAAAACATCCATGACCTTCAAAGGAGGCAAAGACTCCCTCTCAAAGGTCACAGTCCCCACACCAATAGCTCTCACAGTGTGGTCATCTCCTAGTACAATCTCAATATCAAGTGCCCTCTCAGTAAGCTATGAAAAGAACTTCTGTGCACCTGTCATATGGCGAGAAGCCCCATTGTCTATGTACCACACATCGGATGATGTACTCCTACTAGATGTAGAAGTAATAAAGGAAAATTCCTTATTAAGTTTTGAAGCAAACTGCTCCACCTCTGTTGAAGCTGCAGTACCCTTCTTCACCTTGTTCTTCCTCTCAGTAAATGTAGCAGCATAGTGTCCCATCTTATGGCATGCCCAATATTTGACTTTGGACATATGTGTATCTTTATTCTTCTTCTTCTCCCTTCCCTTAGCCCCATCTGATGAGGCCCCTTTCTTGACCTTCCCTTTGTTCTTATCCCTACCTATCAAGACTACATCCTCCTCATCTACTACCTTCACCCCACCACCGTCAGTCTTCTGTATCTCATGTTGCACACAATCATCCCAGAATTTGTCCCAATTGGGAAGATTATCCCTAGAGGTAACAGCATCTCCAAAGACCTCCCAAGGCTTAGGAAGTCCTGCTACAGCTATCCTGACTAACTCTGTGGGTGAACTGCCTCACCAATAGTAGTCAAATCAGCATGTACTTGTTTGACCCTGCCAAAATAATGAACTACACTTTCAACCTTTGTCATCATGATGTCCTTCAATTGTTCTTTGAATACCATCTTCCTTCTCTCATTGGTACTTTGATAGAGAGTGGATAGATCTTTCCACATCCCATATGCATATGTGTTTCCTTTCACCTGAGGAACCACATGATCCTTTAGACTATCCATCAATATCCTTTTTCCCTTTGCATTATTTTTTTTGAATTCAGCAAGTTCATCTGCAACAGTAGGAGGTACAACCACTTGCTGCACTATGTCCCAAATTGTTTCCTCCTCAAACATTGTCTGAATTATGTCCTTCCAAACAGCATAGTCGGATATCCCATCTAGTCTATCCTCTATCCTTAAGAACATGGCCATGACTACTGTCCGAAATTTACAAAACCAAGAAAATGGAGAAATGAACTTTCCATAACACCTTGTTGTCCCAAAATATTAGTTTGTTTTCCAAAAATTCAGTTTGTTGTCCAAACCACTATTTTTTGTCCCAAACTATTGTTTGTTGTTCAAACTTCAATTTTTCGTCTGTAGCTTTGATAGCATGTTGAAATTTGATGACTAAAAAGTTTCCTGCAATACCAACACGGTTTTAATTTCACCTTATCACTCCCATTCATTTAAAGTCCCTTTCCCATAAACATACATTCAACATATAGAATTCTGGAAATGAAATTTTCATATTAAAACACATGGGACTATCAACACATGCTGAAAATAAATATGGATATAAACATACCAGTAACACACATAAAAATACACAGATTTTTGGTCAACTTAGACCCAAGCAAAACCCCTTCATTCTTCTCCAAGGAAAACCTGCTAGAGAGATCTTTAAATTTATTTATATTTCAAGTTTAGGAAAAATACATTTGCAGACAAAACAAAACAGCAAAATATAACTTATCTCTTCAACCTAAAACTCCTTGAAAACTGTGCCCACTTTTCCTCAATCTCCATGCTCACTTGAAGCTGAAAATATGTACTATATGGATACAGACTATACTATATGGATTTCGTACGAACTGTACAAATTCTAAAACAAATCTCAAAAAATTCTCTCAAACGGCGTGCAACTCACAACATTAAATGATGTTCATATTGTACCTTCTATTGTCTTATATGCCTTTATTTTCATGCCCAACTTTACCCAGAAATCACTCCTTCAGCTTATAGCAACAAATTCCTCCTTCAGAACTTTTCTCCATCTCTCAGTCTCCTTTCTCCAATCTATTCTCATCAAGAATGAATGCAGTCTCTCTTTTCTTTTCCCCGTTTTGTTTCCCTAAATGACTCTTGGGAAACCCGAAGATCTAGTGGATCAGATTCATTTAGATCAAGGGATGAGAATAAATGTGCATTTAATTCTCACTTTCTATTTTTTAACTCACCCATTAAATAAATTTCCCACATTGTACTTTATGTCTAAAGTCATTTTTCACTTTATAATTTAACATTGACTTTACCACTTATAAAGTCATTTTCACTTTATAAAGTCACACTTAGGAAAAGAATTATTTCGGGCATTTTTCCCTAGGTAGAGACTAACCCATGGGAAACACTTGTCCAAGGTACATTAGAAATCAACATCTAAATGATCCTAAGCCTCTTTCTTATACTTTTCTCGTTGAGACTTCAACAGCCGAGGTTAAGTCTCTAATCGACGGCTAAGATTAAAACTTTACTTGATCCACCTTCTAGATCATTCTCACCCATATTTCGATTAATATCTAGTAATACTTTAATTTTCCTAAGTTTAGACTTAGGAATCCATTAAAATATTAATTATTTTAATAAAATACAATTTGGGTGGAATTTCACCAAACACTTTTTGGGTTCTTTAGAACTCATGTGCCTTAGCCTCTCCACCAATTTTCATGGCTAGATCATATCCGATGCTACCAAACACTAACATTCCCTCTTAGTGAGGAAAGTGCTCTAGCAACAACATCCAACTGCATGTTGCTCAGCCTTTGAAGCACCTCCTTTCTGCATTGTTGTTGCCACCAACATTGTGTTGTTGCTGCAACTATGCTACTACCCATGGCACTTCCATTTCTATTGTTGCATCTGTACTACAGATCCCTCTCAAATGTTGCATTTGTTATGTTGCTAGCACTGCCACTGCTAACACTGCATTCCTATTGCAACTCAGTTGTTGAGAGAAGCAACTGAAAAAACATCCAAAATTATTGAACTTAACTGTGTTCAACATAATACTATGAATGTTGGAATCTAACTGCTACTGACCCTCTAAATATTGTGTGTTGTTGTTGACTTCTGCACTGCTACCAACCTTGCTCTACATTGATCAGTTCCTGGTCTCAAGATACTGCATCCGTCTCTCCAAACAATCCACTGCATCATATGAAACTAAGTCCATCTCATTTTTTTTGAATCTTGGGCTCCCGTACCAAGGAATTGATCCAAGAGCTGGACTCTTCAAGGATCCTCCCACATGTATTCCTCCCAACTACAACTCAATATCACCTCATTTCCCTCCTGGAGATGCATGGGCACTCATGGAAAACTCATCTTCGTCAATTTTTTATAGAGCAACCTTAGTATCATGTTTCTCATCCTTATCCTTTTGCTCCAAAGGACATTGGGATGAAAAGTAGCCCATCTCGCCGCATCTGAAACATTTCACCTTCGAAATGTCCTTCCGCTTCTACTTTTGTTGTCCCTTTGATGCTAGAGCCATGTTCTTCTCCTCCTCCTCAGTCTTCGTGCCACTCCCACTACTTCCATTGAGGTTGAACTTAACCAGATCCCTCCTTAATTCCTCCTGTTGAAGATCTGCCCACATGTCCTCCCATGAAGGTAGTCTTTCCCTGCCCAGTATACTTTGGACAAAGACTTTCCATTCATCCAAGACTCCATTGAAGGTTATCCTTACCATCGTGATAGACAAAGGAGTAGACCCCACTTCAGCAACCTGGTCTCTGGTGTCCTAAAGACATTAAAGATAGGAGTTAAACCCTTCTCCCTTCTACATCAATGTTCGCTGCAAATATTGTTCTAGGTACACCTTCCATTGTTTGAAATAACCTTCATACTATGAAGACAAAGCTTCCCACGTCTCTCAGGTTGTCGCATTGCCTTGAAAGTGTGATACCACATGATCTCGAACTCCATTGAGTATGAACCTCTTCGCCTTCCCCTGCTCAGCCTTGTACTTCTTCTTTTGATCATTATCAGCAGGAACAACCACAACACTTTTGACGTAAGCTTTGAGATCGTACTCCTCCAGAACAACTAAGATTCTAGTCTTCCATATGACATAGTTGGAAGCTCCTTCCAACCTGTCCTGATCTCTGAGTCCATGTGATACCATCTCACCCAAATTGTCAAATTGACTCCTCTAGTCACTGCTCAGCATTGATCTGCTATTCGGCAAGTGAAGAATTCATACTTTTGGCAAGAAAAGTCCTCTGAGGATCAAATCCCCCTTCTATGTGTCTTCGCTCTTTTCCAATGAATTTCTACCCCGGTAGAAACTGCGCCCTTCAAGCACTGCATTAACACTCTGTGTCACTCCCTCTACGTCTAAAAACAAACGAACTGGAAATCGTACCTCTTTGTTGACTCTCTCAAAGAGATATTTCCTCAGAATCTTGGCTTCCTGGCAAGGGTTGCGCAATCCCTTCAAGGAGATTCGAATTATTGTCTAATGTAGCTATTGGCCTCTCTGCTCATCATTGGATCAACTCTTCTTATTTCAAAATCAATCCTTTGATACCATGTGAAAATTCCTACTCTCAAGGAACCCCTACTGCAATAAAACTGAATTTACTTCTCCTACTTGATTTTAATATACATTATCAAGTTATTTTCTGAATATTGAACTAAATTACTTCTGCAACCTACACTAGTTAAAACTTGATTACATGAAACAAAAAATTGAGCAAAGAACAAGATACATAGGACATAGTTATTTTAGGACAAAATAGTCCCGGAAAAAACCCAATGCTAGAAAATCGATGCAGCAGCTCTAAGGGTTTTCTATTATTAAGTAGTAATTCTGAATACAATGTTGGATTCCCTCCCAGCGATCCAGTGACAGATAAAATATAATGGCGGAAAACTGAGTGAGTTTTACCTCACTTCACCTGGCAGATTTCGGATGATCCGGCAACAGAACTGGTTGACCCTAGTTATCTTTGTGTTGGCCCTGCATAGGCCCTATTTCAGCCTTACAGGCTCTGTGTCAGCTTTTTTGTTGTATCTTCTGCCTTCTATGTCAACCTTCTCGGCTATTTAGGCAGTTCCCCAACATTTCCGTCTTTCTACATGAGGGCTATTGGCCCTCAGTTTTGGTCCATTTTTGCTTAAGAAACCTTACTTAATCCTTATATTTTCCATCCATTTTCCATCACATCCATCTCATTTTGATGTATTTTATGCATATTCAGGTAATTAATTTTAACTTTGCAATTTCTAGAAATTTTTATGAAAATTGAGTTTCAAGTGTAATTTTGGACAGAATCAGAAATTCCGTAATAACTATGTGGATGACATATTTGCAAAACACTTGGGCTTGAGCTAGATGCATGAATGGAAATATTGGGAACTAGGATTGAAATAATTCCACTTGGTTCGGTCAAAACTGTTGTGTGTGGAGCATGATTGTTCAGAGGTCTTTGTTTCAGCCGAATGTATACCCCAGGAAGTTTTGTACACCCCTCCACGCGGGGGGGCGCGGGGGGGACTTGTCCCCCCCACGGG
>APFE030611417.1:133617-144759 GCA_000404065.3 Pinus taeda | reverse complement strand
TATTTGAGGCGGCGATATAGATGTGTATTCGGTGTGTGTGAGCGAGAAACAGAGAGGTGAGACTGTGAGAGAAAACAGAGGATATTACGGCGGCTTTGCTGTAGGTTGTGTCTCTTCATTTTGCTGGATAATAGAAAGGAAGGACTGGCTGTTCGAGGTGGACGTAGCCCAAACTGGGTGAACCACGTATATCTGTTCTCTCTTGTTTTGTGCGTTTTCTGTGTTTATATTTCTGCAATATTTTATGTGTTCCATTGCTCCGTAATATATAATTTTCTAACAAAAACAAGCTTTATTAGGCCCGATCAAGGTTGGTCAAACATGACTAGTCACCTAGAAAATCCCTAGGAAATAGGGCAGTTTTGTGATTTCATGGGATTGTCCATATTTCTTGGGATGGATTGAATGAATTCAACTTAGATAGATGGATATGAATAGATATGATTTTTAGATAGACATTAGATTAGTTTGTTTCATGAACTTCTATTTAAGCCAAGACTTTGAAGGCTTATGATATGTAATTTTTATATAACTTTATGCTAAGATCTTTGAATATTGGAGATTAATTAGAAGAACTTGTTCTACTTTCATTATACTATTCATTAATGCGGATGAGTGCTTGAAGTTTTAGCATTTGATAGTAGCCTCAAGTGTGCAAGGCAAGGGTGGAGGGCCCCCACTCCAAGCTAAGTACACTTCATTGTTAAACTAGCTTAATTTTCATGAACTAGTTGCTTTAGATTTGTTTATTTGTTTTGTTTCAGATTTGCTTAATTGAATTAATGTGTGATGATTTTTGAATGGATATTGGTTCAATTCTAATCTACATATGAAGGGACACACAGGAATTTAAGTTAAACTCCCATTCTATTTGATCTTGAACTAAAACTAAATTTCATTCTCCTTTTCTTATTTGAAATTATTTATGCATTTCTGGTTTGAAGCAATGGTGATTATGGTATAGTAGAATTGTGAAGAAGGACAATCTGGTCCTCCTTAGTTAAGAGCCTCTTCTTTTAAATCTTCTGCATCATAAACTATTGTTAATTAGTACTTTTAGATTTCTCTTCATGAAAGTAGTATTGCAGGGAAGGACAACCTAGTTCTCTTAAGTTAGGAGCCCCATCCCTCACATATTACATAAGTGAATTAGAAATTGTTAAAATAGGTTTATATTTGTAATATGTACTTCGTTAACTCTTCAAATTTTATCTTCTAAGGTTGGCTACATCTGATATCCATATCTTGTGGACTTGCCTCTAAGTTTTACAAACCCGGATAGATAATTAAATACTTGTGTTAATTTGTGTTAATAAATTAGCCCAACATTTTGGCGTTGTTGTCAGGGAGACAATTATCAGCATAGTAAAATAGAAGATAAACAAAAACACTAAAAAAATAGTAAATATACATTTCTCTTAGTTATGTTTCTTTATGCCTAGAAATAGAGATCCTAAAAGTAGATTCCCAAAACAAAACCCCCAACAAAAAAATAAAAAATAACTACAAAATCCATTTGCATTACAAGATCTAAAAAAATTATGTTAAAGAATAAGTTACAACACTACTCAATTATTCAACATTCTTTCTCATCAAATATTTATGATCAAATGAATTTTCATGTCCAAAAATTCATTAAAGTATATTTTTCAAATTTGGATGTGAGTTTACTCATGATCTGGTTACGAAAATGGATGCATTGGAAATTCTCTTATACTTGAGAGAATGAATTATTTTTCAAAAATAGAATAGGATAGAATATAATAAATAAACAAGTCGAATGAATTCACAATAGGACTTCCATAATAAATTTGTTTCAAACTGTTATCACTTAGAACTAAAGGTTTAATGCATACAATTACATGCCCTAGTCTGATGACAAAGGTTTATGTTTAAGTTGTTTCCATTTTTATTTGTCTCACTTAGGAATCGGAGTTTTAAAGGTTTTTAAGCTTAAATTAGACTCTGCTCCTATTGGCTTTTCTCCACTCATCATTATTCCATAAGTCATGTCTTGTTTATGCCAAGTCACCTTGTCCTTTAGTGATTCCGCAGCGCAGTCTTATTGGCCCATTTCGCAGCGCAGTCATAGTCTAGCAGTTTCGCAGCGTGTAATGATTAAGCCATTTCGCAGCGCATCATTAAAAAATATAACTAACAGCGCTGCGAAATCATGGATTCGTACATTCTGCAGCGAATCTTTCCTAAAATGTCAAGTCCATAGGTGAGTCAGCATGTCCGTCCACTCATGTCAGTTTGAGTACCTCTTGAAATCATGCCTGAACGTTCATTTGCCGCTACTCCACCAATAGATTTTTGATATGCACGGGAATCTCATTCCCAAGAGATTTTACCGTGCATAGTCCTAATAATGGTCGTGAGTGTTGCATGAGTAACTAGTCATGTTTCAAATTTCAATTTCAAACGAGGTTGTTCAAGCGAGGTTGTTCAAGCGAGCTTGATTACAAGCGAGGCTGGGTTAAAAAGGAAGGTGAACCATCTCGATCGGAATTGTTAAAATTTGGCTGTGAAGATTTCCAAGTAAGAATTTGGCCGTGAAGATTTTGAAGTGAAGATGGAGAGAAAGGAGCACAGGTCCAGAAAATGCCAAAGGAATGAACCTGAAGGCCTGGACATAACCTTGAGAGATGAAGGCGTGAAGAAGGCGTTTAAAGATGCCGAGCGCTGGAGATTTTGTAAAAAGCTACAAGGAGGGCATGCACAGGTAACAAAAGAGTTTGCACTTAATTTTACTGGTTTGAATTCAAAGGTTGCCATGTTAGAGATATCGGTCTCTCCAGAAGCAATAGCTGTTGTGACCGAGATACCAAGAGGCCAGGAAGAATGGTTCAAAAACTTTAAATTTGATAGGAATCCTTGTAAGGAGTTCTTAAAAGAGGCATATGTAAATGAGGATTATACAAAAGCAGTGCCCAGGTTCTATCTCAAAGAACATTATGCTCTTCTTCTTACCTGCATTCAGAAGTATTTAACATGTGAAGGAAGGTACAATAAGCTTTATCCTTATCATTTCAAACTGCTCCTGCATTTTACCGGGAAGGTCTCCATAGACATCCCATTTTATTTATTTCGCAGTCTAAGTAAAATGTGTGATAAGGTGCAGCTCAGGAAAGAGGACTGTGAAACCTCTTTATTTCACCATGGTCTAATTAAGTTGTTGATTTTAGATAGCCTCCAGAAGATAGGCCGAGACTAGAATTCTTTTATCTTTATGGCTGGATTCCAAAGTAAAACTAGTCTTACTCAACCAGCCAGAGAGTTTACAATATCTTAGCTCCAAAGGGAAGCAAGAGCCAAAAAGAAAACCAAGCCACAGCTACCAAAACCAGTGAAGTCGTTAGTCATTCAAGAACAGCCTCAGAAAACAACAAAGGAGAAGACTCGAGGTAAGAAGATTGTACCTCAAGCAAGTAAACCTGAAGCAGTCTCAAGGGTGAGGACAAGAAGCCAGATTAATAAATAAAAAGGAAAAGCTATAGCTGTCAAAGAAAGCCCTGTGTCTAAGGCAAGCCCTGTGTCTAAAGCAAGCTTAAATGATCTGTTACAGGCTATTGAGTTAGAACAGTCCAAACCAATTCAGATTGATTTGACAGAGTCACCACAGGTAAAGGTTAAGAAAACCAAGGCCTCAAAAAGGCTTAAGTTTGATGAGCCAGCCCAGGAATTTGTTTTTAAACCAAGAAGACCCATGACTAGAAATTTCCAGCAGGTACAGGAAGCACTGCCCAAAACAGAGGAAAAGGAGAAAGGAACACGACCTCAGCAAAAAAGCAGCAAAAGTAAAGCAGCCATCACATTTCAAGGAGATTATGTGGCAGCCATGAAAAGCCAAATAGAAGCAGCTGAGGAAGAAATTAACCAACTAAAGAAAGTCGTTGAAGACTTGAAGGTAGAGCTAAGCCGGGTACCTAATAAATAAATTCACTGTTCATGAAAGGGTTATGTCTCAAACTTTTGTTAATTTTGCTTAATCTTGGTGTTTTGAATATGTTTTAATCCCTGCTACACATGTGAGGCATCAAAGGGAGTTTTTGGCAACCAATGACTGGATGATATGAGCTCTCGGGTTAAAAAAGCAAAACTGTTTTAAATAAAACAGCAGTTTCGTAGCGCGTTATGAAACTGCTGTAGATGATGTTTTTTAAAAAATGCAGACAGACAGTTGATTTTATGAGCGGGAGTTTTTGAAAAAGGCACACCTGTCCATCACCACAGCCTACAGCATATCTAAAATGTGGCCACGTTCCATTCTTTGGGATATTAAAGACTCAAAAAGGTGTTGTTCATGTTCGAGCAAATTATGGAATAAAGAAGCCGAGAAATAGGGGACATCTCCGAATACCACGGGCAGATAGGGATTCAGCATTTAAAGGCCAATATGGCATATTTAATATCCAGCTCAGCCAAATCTAAGGGGAACCAGGTGTCAAAGGACGAGGAGTAGCCACTATGGCACGAAGATGGAATTAGAGTCATAATTGATTTAGGACTTTTTAAAAGTTACAGTCAGCAGTTTATTTGTATGTAATAGACAGTTAAATAGTTTATAGGTGTCTTTAGAGATAAGGATCGAGTTAAAATTCCCCTCATGCTGGAGGAGGAAACTTGAATTAGTTAGAATAAGGATTATATATAGCTGAGACAGCAATGTAACAAGGGTTGGAAATTTTATAACAGAAAGTACTTTTTTAGCTTATGTAAAGACTATTTTCAGTAATATAAAGCATCTACTTTTCTTCTCAGGATTCATGAAGGATTTGTCATGTTCAGAATATGTGTTTTGTTCTTCCCTTAATGTTTTTTTCAGTTGCATGGATGCATAATCACTCAGAATTCACTAATTGTGCTCTGACTTCCTGTATGCATGTGTGAACTGTGATTTCATGTAAGTTGTATTCTAAACATTTAAATGCTAAGTGCCCTGACTTCTATGCAAAGGTAGTGTCATTGTTCACTGAAATATGCTTGACTCCATAGGCCCAATGGGAACTCATGAAATGTTTATCCAGCCATTATATTTGTCTATGTTGTTACAGCACAAGAGTTAGCCATCTTATCATTAATCAAAATCAATAACCCTTTTGAGAGAGCCCTCTCAGGCTAAGGAGGCTAAGCCTTAGTCAAAAGCTTGGTTTGAAATAGTTACTTAGATTCAACCTGACTAGCAACCTATCAGGTATCTGATTTTGAGATAACACAATGCAGAGTATAAGACATGAAAGATGATGAATACTTGAATATAAAATAACGTAGACTATAAAATATTTATATGACATATACCTCAACATTCGATAGTGGCCACTATGTGGCTAGATAACCTGTATAAACAAATCAAATAAAATGTCACGATAGAGAATGGAATTGGAGGGGGATTCATAATGCATGCTAGGATTTTTTGTGTGTGCACACATCATATTTCTCACTTATAATTGTATAAAAAATATAGTGTATGCACAATGAGATGTAGTTACATGTGGGTGTCTATTTGACTCAATGATATGCTTGATTTTTTAACCCACTCCAATCCTACCACAGTGAAATTAAGTGAGACAATGACACAATAAGGACTATCAATAAATGAAATTAGAGACTTTAGAATGCAACTCAATTGTACCTGAATGTAACGATAAGTATTTGTAGCTTCCTGGTCACCGATGAGCATCAAATCACACTATGAAAAAATCCTTTCATTATGATAATTTGGTTGCACATGCACTAATCCTTTGTAGTAGTCCCTTGACTTGCCTATAGATATAATTTTAGAAACAATCCTACTCCTGCAATTCTTCCCTATGTGGATCATCTTTATCCCCCCTATTGCTAGTTATTTTTCAAGGCAACAACATATAACTCTCCAATTACATCATTTCCTTTCAAAAATATGCTTGAGTATTTCTAGGTGATTGTTTAACTAGTCTCTACTCAGGTCCATGAAATCAATGATTTTTCTCCATCACAAAAACTTATTTTCGTAATAAAATTATAAATCCCGCATCTGCATTCCTCGTCCTTGACATACCAATTCTTTAAAGTGGAATACTTTATCATTACTCCCTCTGTACAATAGAGATCCACTATTGTGGCATGGAGATGATTGGTGTCATAAAATGGTATAGTTCATCCTTCAATATATGTCATAAAACTCCTCTCACCTCACAAAACTCCTCTCATCTACAAAAATAAGAGTCCTCTAAAAAACCCCATAGAAATTAAAATAAGGTTTTAATAAAATTAAGCTAAGATGGATCTATCCTGGTTCTATATATATATATATAAAGAACGGACATTGATCCATTATAACTAAGGATCCAAGGGATGAGAGCAAGCAAATTGACTAATTATAATAGATTAAATATAGTGCATGATTTTTAAAGTTTTTCATTATTTTATTTTCTTTGACATGATTGATCCAAAATATAGGTTTAATATTTTACAACCAATTAAGTTTTTCTAATTTAGATAATTTCTTAAACACAATACAATGTGATCAAATTTGAGAGAGAGTTGGGAAGGGGTGGAGAGAGGGAGCGAGACGGTGAACAATTTGGAGGCTAGAGAGAGAGAAAGAGAGAGTTATTCAGGGGAGAGAGAGTGAGGTTGGAGAGAGGGAGTGAGAAGAAGGAAGAGAGATGAGAGAGAGAGAGAGATGGAGTTGGAGTGGGAGAGAGAGGGAGGAAAGAACAATGACATAAAGAAATAGAGGTGGAGAGAGAGAGGAGTGAGAAGGGAGAGATGGAGAGAGAGTGAGGGAGAGAGGAGAGGAGGGAAGAGAAATAAGTGGAGAGGATAGAGATAGGGAGAGAAGGGGAATGGAGAGAGATGGAGAAGGACAGGGTGGGGGGGAGATAGTGATAGAGTTGGATGGAAGAGAGAGAGAGAGAGGGAGAATGATTTGGGGGGAGATAGAGGGAGGTGGGAGATAAGGGATAGAGAGGAAGGAAGATAGAGATGACGTAGAGATAGATGGAATTGTAGGGGGTAGGAGAGGGAGGGAACAAGAAAAACATAGAGGGAGAAAGGTGGAGAGAGAGAGGGGGTGAAAACGGAGTCATGGAGAGAGAGTGAGGGAGAGAGGAGAGAGGGAGGGAATAGAGAGAAGGATATAGATAGAGAGGGAGAGAAGGGGAAGAGAGAGATAGATAGAGAAGGGGAAGAGAGGGAGAGAGAGTGTGTGTGTATTTTTGGGTGGTGGCATAGAGAGAGGGAATAACAAAGAGACACAAATACAAATATAGATATTATATAGTATTATATAACCAACCTAGATCCATGTTAACCCTATAACTATCAAGTTTTGAGAGGGATCTAATCTCTCAAGGTGAAAACATTTTCCCAAGTTTTGCACTAGAAAAAAAAGTTTTCACCTCGAGAGATTGGACCCCTCTCAGCGCTTGATAGGTTCGGGGTTAATATGGATGTAGGTCAGTTCATATAAAATTAAAGTAGTTTTTATTTGATATTATAGTCTTAAAAAAAAAAAATTCCCTTTAAATTAATTTCAAATTAGAACTAGATCCAATTAAATTCAATGAATATATTTTTAAAAAATACATAACATTTATTTTTTATTAAAAATTATATTTTTAAAATTACAAATTATTAGAGATACCTAGTGCAAAGTTGGCTCACCTATACACCATGTGAGTATGAAGAAGTGTTTAAGGAAGGATAACCTTTCAATCAATTTTTAACAACCTTTCAATCCCCTATCACTTGTAAGTTTAGATTGCTTCACACAATTAAGATGACTTAGTTGTATTACTTGTTAGCTAGTCACATATTTTAACCCGTGACTAAATTAGTGATTTTTGTTAGTCATTTTTAGTTCAGTCACTTAAGATTGCTCATTTTTGTAGTATTTCACTTGGAAAAGCTATGGTGACTAACTTTTTTAGTCACCTAGTCACTAATTGCTCATTTTCTCCTAGTGATAGAATTCACCTTGAAAACAAAAAAAAAGTACAAGTAAGAAAAATATCGACCAATTTAGCAATGTCGGGATTAGTGAAGAGATTGATGACCTCAATAGTCTGCTCGATAGGGATGTTAGTGTATAGAGAAACTACATTGAAACTAACCATATTGTCTCCAAGATCAAACTTCATGTCCCTTAACTCATTGACAAAAGACGAAGAGCCTTTGACAAAAGACTCTATGAGGGAAACAAGGGGCTTAAGCTTCAGGGAAAAATATTTAGTTCAAAGATAGGTTGGCTCTCCTATGGTGTTGACAATGGGTCTCAGGGGGGTCCCCTCCTTATGGATATTTGGAAGCCCACAGATCCTAGGAGTGATGGGGCTACTCTTGATAAGTTTGTGGCTAAAGGTGCTAACCATTCTACTTCACGTTATGTCCATAACAACCCTTCTAGAGATCCTCTTCAAGAGGTTTATATTAAGCTTTCAATAGCTTCCACTATTACACAGGTAATCCAACATCTTATTTCCATAGTCCTTCTTATCAAGGATTACTGCAACCCCACCTTTGTTGACTTTTAGGATAGCGATGTCTTGGTTCTTGTTCAAAGTTTTTAGGGCATCAAACTCTTCCTTGTTGATGTTTCTCTTAGGGGGCTTAGCATTTCTAAGGATGAAAATGCAGTCTTGTCGAATTATATCCTTAGTATTATCCAGTAAGTCCCTAATCCCAAACTCAATGCCACACATGATATCTTCCAACGGGATTTTCTTAGGAACAAGGGAAAATTTTAATCCCTTCTCCAAGAGACTATAGATTGGGGGGGCAAAAGAATAACTTGACAGGTTGACTACCTTATTGTTAAGAAATTATTATTATTATTATTATTATTATTATTGTATTATTATACTGGACAAGTTAACAAAACCTAATTACTAGAGAAAAATATTATTATTAATAATATTATTATATTATTATATTCTGTCGATATAATTATAATTATCAATTTTAAAAAAATTGTTATTATTATTTACTTTTTCCTTCATCATTCTTCAAACATGTCTTCTGAATTTGTTCTTTGAGTCTTCTAGACCTTCTCCCCTATCTCTACAAGAAACTTGAGTTAAATTGCTCAATTCTACAATTCTAGAATGTTTACAAAATTTAATAGAGCTTTTCTAAATTTGACTAACCTCCAAATTTTGCAATTCTGCCAAATCAACCTCCAAATATGACCATTATGCCAGTAACCCTGCCAAATCATTCATGCCTTTTATTCCTCTATTGTTTTAATTCCAGAACACCAGATTTTCGCATGAACACCAAATTAACGATGCTTTTGACCCATGCATGATGATTTCTCAACTTAGGCCCCTAAGTACTTAATCAAGATTGTAAATTTCCTTGAGCTCTTAACCAAAAAATCATTGCATATAACTAGGAGTTGGGTCCCTTTGTTCCAAGCCCCAAGGGATTAACTAACACAACAATCTTCCACACCCTCAATATTTCGTTCACATAGAACCTGGTGTTGGACCAAACCTTAGCTCATGGTGTTAATTTTCTTGGGAAAAACTATCTCGGTAAAAAACTTGGTGAATCACACCCTAGATTATCGCCAAGAAGGTTTCTTATGAGATTATGTTCTTATGAGTCCACCACAATTCCACTCCAACCAATAAAAAATAATCACAAAGAATGATTTGTTCGCATGACCCAATCACATAAACTTTGAAATGATATGTCTGCCACACCATCTCATAATTTAAATATTGTCATCACCTATCGTCTCCCTTTTTTGTCTCTCGCCTTTGTTATCTTAGAGCTTTCCACTAAATTCTCTTGGTAAAACTTTTGAGATTATCTCTTTTGGGATGATCTATCTTGGGAACCACCTACCTGACACTTTGACCAATCATAATTTTTTCGAGATGGCCTTTTTGCCACATCATCTCAAAAAAAAATCCTCAAACTTTACTACATGTGGCTCTCAGAATAACTTTTGAGGATTGTTTCTTTCTGGTTGACATTTCACTACGGCGACAATGCCACTTGTGTTTCCCAACTATCTACCACCTCTGCGAGGATTCCACATGTCACTCATTGAGTGGTGCAATGTGTCATCCATTTTTGTTCCACTTGACCACCCCAAAATACTGAATCTTCATGCAACATGTCATGCTCTAGTTGGGGCACGTCATGTTTCCACTGTGTCTCCTTCACCCAATCAAATCGTGCCATGTGTCACCTCTAAATAGGTCCATGTGGTCAAGTCCACGTCACCAACATGATAGTAAGAGGGATTCAAGCCTTAGTTTTTCATTGAATTTATTTAGAACGAAAATCAT
This sequence comes from Pinus taeda, assembly GCA_000404065.3. Lineage (NCBI taxonomy): Eukaryota > Viridiplantae > Streptophyta > Pinopsida > Pinales > Pinaceae > Pinus > Pinus taeda. The sequence continues at coordinate 134,473 of APFE030611417.1, read as the reverse complement.
TGGATACAAGCTTATTGTTCATAGGACCTGTGGTTTGTGACCTAGGTTCTCGGATCTCAAAACCTCAAGATCTGAGGATTTTCTCAATGTGGACTCTCAGGGAAATATCCTAGAGGTTTCTTTCAATATTTCCATTCAGATGCCCAAGCCTACTTGTATGTCATGTGTGGGGCCTCCTCTGTGATGCAACTTCCATAATTCAGTGTTTGTTCAACTGCCACGCCTTAGCTGCCTCAGACATGCGCTTACCATTGTGGTTTTCGTGAACCCCTTGTGGTTTGTTTAGTGGTGAGAGGGGAGGGGTCCCTCTTTTAATCTACGTCGTTGATCTCCTCGATCAATTGTTTGGGAAATATGACCAATATTGAATCCTCCTTCTTCATTAACTCTTAATCGGTAATATCCCTACACAATTTCTCTGATGGGGTTAAGGAGATGTGTGGTGTGAATTTTCCTTCAAAATTGAATGAGTTTTAACACTGCTTCCCTCCACTAACAATTCTGTCAACATTGGCCAATTGCCAAAACTAACAGAAACTAAGATTATCACCAGCTTTAGCTCTGCAATGTTGCACTCTTGGCTTTTGAGATTTAACTGGCCACAACTTTTGATCTAGGAGAGCATTTACAAAATGCTATATACCACAGGAAATATATTTCTAATCTCTATCCATCTTTTTCAGGCCAGGAGTAACTCCAGAAAAATTGATTCATTTATTCTATTAGGTAGCTATCTATTATATACATGAATGTGATCGTTCAGTTCATCTTCTTGATTACTGTTCACATTCAAATTCTCCCAATCGCTGAGGATTAGGTGTCAACATTCCCCCCCTTAATCTGAAGGGATGTTGGT